>JAOTQE010115277.1:0-12937 GCA_025631205.1 Nesometra sesokonis
GTATTTCAACGATATTTTTGGGTAACATTTACACTCGCCCTACGTTATGAGATAGGACTTTACGGTTTGTTTTGCTTTTCGTACCCACGAAGGCGAGTTTTCGTGACGTCACAGGCCATCGCTAATTCGGTCTATTGAAGTATGACTACCAGCATATTTTTACTTGGAGAAAACAACACACCTTCAACAACTCCATCATGGTTGTCACGGGCCAAGATTAGAAAATTTTAGAATGTGGCACCTCTAGATGATCGGAAGTGATGCTCTTTTTAGATATAAATGCTTTAGAAAAGTGTCTAAATTACGCAATAGTGGCATGACTGTTTCCATTTGAATGTAAAGATAAAACCAAACCTACCTTTTGGTAACATGCTTTTATCTAGTCGTAATGTATTTATGGTGTCAACAACCAATCGTTTAGGAGATATATAGAGCTTTGAAAGTCCAATTGGAGGCCATTTTGAATGTATGACGTCATACTATGTAATTCTGAATTAAAAAAACTAACGTCTTTATAGTGTTTAAAGCAAATCGTCTAGGAGATATAGACCTTCAAATATTGGCGCCATTTTCAATTTATGTTAATTAACCATTTCACAGGTGTCGGATTTTGTCTGATTTTGGATATGATGTTCAGTTTGACCATATCAACAAAATAAAACAAAAAGAAATCTGTTCAAATTACTTCTAGGTTCACCCTAATTTTGACTTATCTTCACTGGACTATAACTAGTGGTCATGGAGAAGTAGGGTAGCATATTTAGTTATGACCAGTGGCCGCGCTATGTGGGGTGGGGGTGGGGGCGGCTACAGTCCTCTCCCCCGGGGGAGAAAATTAAGGTTTCGTGGGGAGATTTGTAGGGTAATGCTAAGGGGCCTCAGGGAGCCCCAACACCAAATCTGGCAAAAAAGTAAAAAAAAAGCACGCAAAACAAGGGGCACATAAAATTTTTTTTTTTGCTCGTCAGACTGAAAACCGGGGACACGCCCACATAAAACTCTATCTTTCTCTATCTATATCGGGAGCAATGCCCTGCTGTCGGGGAATTCCTGGCGCCGCTACTGATTAGGACCAAAAAGATATGGCATTTTAAAGTACAGTATCTACTTAATATCAACGTCCCTCGGGGCTATGTGTGTTATTATAAAGAAATACAAAAAAAAATGAGGCAAATTTGTGATTTCGATGACAGCCATGTGATCTATTAAGTCCAAGGATTACCAATAAACATACCAAGAACTTACTTTAAGCATTAAAATCTTTGCGGAATTACATTATTATAAAGATTTTGTTTCAGATGCAATAATTTGCGGGAATTTTGTTGAATATTTGTTTAAAGCGTAAACATTTTCTCAACGAATGAACAATACACCTGCACATTTGGCTCCTATTCTACCACACCCACCATCCCAACGCAATGAAGACATACCATGAACTTATTCTTATAAAATGTTTTATTTCCCTTTTAGTAAAAACATAGAAGAGTTTCTACGTAAACAGTTGGACTACATTACTAATGACAAATGTTCTCGAATATTATGAAAGAAATCCCTCTTATAGGCCAAGTATCACCACAAAATGAGTCTCATCGTAATACAATTAAGTCACTGGTACCTTCTAAGTAATAGGCCATAATATAAGCCCTACATAAGATAAGCAGATTTAAAGATATGAGCATTTAAAATGTTTATTTACATGGAAACACTGTTTTGAAAAACAAAATGAAAAAAACACCCCAAAAGCTTCACAGGATAAGCAGATTCAGAGATATGAGCATTTAAAATGTTCATATATATGAAAACACGGTTTTGAAAAAAAAATCGCCCCTAAAGCAATGTAAGACCTAAACAAATCTGCATGAAGGAGACTTTCCAGCATGAAAACTGACCTAAAAATTAAAAATTTTAATAATGAAATATAAGAACCATAGTACACATAATTGATTAAAATTATATTTCTCAAAAATTCGACTCCAGATCCTATTTTGGTGATTATCTCAATTTGATCTCACTACGATATGACTCATTTTGTGGTGAGACTAATGGCAAACTTCCTCTACTTCACTTACTGCAGTAATGCATTATACAGTTCCAAGCAATTTTACTACATAGGAGCAGAATAGACTACTATTACTAATAAAATTCCGATTTATTGATTTTACATTGACATAAGTTCCCAATATTTATCCACTTTGCCGATTTTCTTTGAATTAATGTAGTAGAAGATTGAATTTGACCTGACCCTAAGAACATATAAACACCAGTCATACCAATTAAATAAACGTCACCTCTCAACATTCCATAAACCTATAAGCAAATACTATGTCTGAGCCTTGACAAAGGTGTTTAGGATCAGGAATTAGAAAACCCATTTGTACACCTTTTACATGCACTGTGTGATAAAATGTTTGCATTGCATATAAAAACCAGAGTAACTTTTATCATTTTTGTTATTGTTTTTATTATAAATATCTAAGTATAATAATGAAGTATCTGAGTATCCGATGTGATTTTACTGATCTTACTTGTAGCAATAAAAAAAAATGACAAGCCTGCAATTAAAACAAGACTTTAGATAAGGCAGAAGCTATTCAGCTGTAGACTTATAAAATACTGGAACAATCTACAGTCCATATCCTCATTTATGAATTTCTCATTTACAAACCTTCTATTTTACAAACACTTTTCAGACAATAATGTAATTAAAATGGTGGCTGATGATGTAAATTTACGATAATTTAATGTTAATTGTTATTTTGTTTTTATCCTGCTGGTTAATTTAGACAACATATTTTAGAAATCAAGATAACATAATGAACAATAACAAGTGTTCTACAGGCATTTTTATCTGTTTTCATGAACCTTCTCAATTACAAACTTTCTCATTTACAAACACCTTCCAGTCCAAGGGTTATAAATGAGAATGTTGACTGTACCATATAATGTTCTGAAAGCAGTGACAGTTGGTTTAAAAACAGACTGGACCAGTACTGACTTAACAAAGATAACTTTGAGGGGTGATTGACCATGGGTCTTATAATAAGAGGACAACTAGCTTATACAAATTTGTAAAGTGGATTACATTTCCAATAAAAATTTCTACTTGGAAAATGTATATTATTGACCATGTTAAAATTATTCTACTGCAGTTACTGTAGTAATCTATTGCTATGCAGTCTACTGTAATTACTGCAGTAATCTAGTGTCATATTCTTTAGTTGGTGACTGCATTGGAACACAAGCTCTCATCATGATATGTTGTCAGGAATTATCTTTATATTCAATACTGTTGTAACTGAATCACTGCAGTACCTGAACCAGAATAATCTGACATGATCACTGATAAGAATAAAACAGACGATCAGGATTTTTTTTTCCAAATCCAGATCATCAGAATCTGAAGAATAATTAAGATGTACATTCTTCTCTTGATTCAAACTAACGGTACTTACAAATACCTACATTTCAAAAATTGATCCACATTCTCAAGTAGACTAGTGTCAGTTATGGATTTGGGGGGGGGGGCCCATAAAAAAGATTGACCCAAACATTTTTTGGGGGTTTAAAATGACAATGGACTATAAAAAATAGATTTAAAATTGACAGATAGAGACTGTATATAGATACTCCTGAGACGACCCTGTTATTGGTAAGCAGCTTTTTTGTCTGCTTGTCAAAACCAAAATCAAGATTTAAGCCCCTCCCCACCTCTAAATCACAATAACTCGGTCCCATCATCAGCCAAGAGAGAGATCCAAGTCAGAGGTCCGTGCCAGAAATGCTCAAACTGCAGTACTTGCTAAAATGAACCCACTCTGGAGAGACAAAAACATCAGTCTCAATGTAAACTGAAATTACTGCGTGCCTTTGTCTTCTCCATCTAACTTTATGTAAGCGAGTCATGGACCATTACAGTCGAACCGCAAAAGAAAATCCAAGCAATGGAGATGAGATGCTATGAAAGAATCTTGGGAATCTCATATAAAGACCATGTTACGAATGTGGAAGTCTGGAAGTCCATCACCCAACACAGCGAAAAAAGAAAATTGAGGTGGTATAGACATATCTCAAAAACAAACAAGACTCTCCAAGACATTCCTCCAGGGAACAGTACAGGTAAAGAGAAGACGAGGGAAACCGAGAAGGCGATGATCCGATAACTTCAGTGAGTGGACACAGAAGGATATTGCTACAACCCTGCAGATCGTGCATGATCACCAGAGGTGGAGGCAGTTGGTGCAGTGTTCAGCAATGCAGTGCCCCTACGACCCTGGAGGGTTAAGGGACCAGTGAACAGTGAAATCATAATCCTGGATCTGCCCCCGAGTGTTCAATCTGGTCTGTCTTATGTCACCTCGATGTTGTTGAGGTTGCCGTACATCACTTCACCACTACCATAGACCACAATAAGGTCATTTGGAAGAATAAAATACCAAAAGAAGAAACCTGTGGCTGTATTTATCAAGTATACTACATAAACTGCATAACAATGGAGAAACATAAAGAGCTCTGAATATCAGAACATGGTAATCAACTCAACCACATGTCCAACTAGGATATGCTGATTCTCCAAAAATAAGCATTCAGGTCTGAGCAGAAAGTGAACAGATTTGGATAAGGAAAGATCAGTTTAAAATGTAGAGGGACATGAATAGTGGTCTGATCCATTCGGGTTTCACAGGGTTCCATGGAAACCCCAAAAAGGTCACGGCCACCTCTAAAAGGGCTGCCCACTTCTAAACAGGATGGAAAAATGGTCCGTGATAACATTGCAAAATCTGGCAAAAAGCTATTTTTGCAAACCGCATACTTGTCAGCTGGTTTGGACTACACAGTAAGTGATTTGGAAAATTGGGTCTCTCAAGGGCAGATTGATATAACCGGTCTTTAGACAGTCTTAACATTTGTTAGTCTTAGGAAAGAAAGTTTTATGGCAATGGTCTAATAGGGGTGACATTACTAAGACCTTCTATGCATTAAAGCCTGCTTCATTCTGTAAGTTAAGACCGCCAGTTATGTTTTATAGAAATCCGCTTCAGAAATGGAAACCGCAAAGCTGGAACCTGGACCAGCCTAATGTAGATGACGCAGTGACACACTACGACCTCAAAAACACTGTGATGACGTTGGACTAGTGAATAGCAAAACCCATGACTTGAGAAAACAAGTGAGATCACATGCAAAGCAGTTTTAAAGTACATTTGTACTTATTTCTAAATAATTTCGATCAGTGAAAAAAAAGTATATCTTAACTATCACGGAACTCTATATCCTCTTGGTGTAAAAGTTTTAAAACCACAATAAATAGTGCTCCTTATCTTGATAAAATACATTACTTTAAAAAATATTAAAATAGTAAACTTGTTCAAATTTACAGTATTTTAGGTAGCTAGTTTTTTTAACCATGTCCCAACGCTACTTCCTACAGTTAAAAGTTTAGATGCTAACACATTGTGGTTGCGTTGTTTTTTACTAGGTTCTCCTTCTAACATATCTTTTGCACATCGTTTTCGCGAAAACTTCTTGTATTTGAAATTTTCTTCCACATCATCTTCCAATGTGTTCCATGAAGGTCCATGAATACCACATTCATCAAACCCAATTGTGTCTGCATTAGAAACTCTCCATCCGGTGGCAGAGTTTATAGTTCCATCTACATGTCCATTACTATGATTATTAAAACAACTTGTTCTACAATCTGCACTATCTAATGCTAACATATGTGATGGATTATCAGATTGTTTCACCTTCTGCCAATCTGAAGTATCTGGTGCATCACCTGCAACAACCACACCGGTTCGTTTTTGTTTGCTTGTTTCACCCTTTCCCTGACTTTCTGGAAAACTCTCATTATATTGTTGGCTTTTTGCAGAACCATCTCGCATTTTCTTTGATTCACTTTGAGGGCTTTTAAGTTCTGATGACTTGGCTATTAATTCAACCTAAAGATTAGAGAAAATTAATACAATCATATATGTTGTAACATCTTTATATTACATTATTATTGGCTGTGCTAAAATTACAATTATTGGGGATATATAGACATGAACTTATTAGGCTAGAACTGATATTAGGCATAGTGTGGCCAGGGTGAGGCCTAAAGCAGTCTTAGGACATGTTGACAGTATTTAAGCTAGTTAGATTTAGGTATGGAGGCAGGTATTTAGTTACGTTTAGAGCTAGTTAGGAATAGAAATTGTTAGGTCTGCGCAATTTGGACCTTAGGTTCTCACTCATTTCTTGTTGTTGGGGTTGTTGCTGTTGGTGGTGTTGCGACCACAACTTCAAAAGCCTCCAGCGTCGCCAGTTTTGAACATGCATGCATGAAATTTTGAACACATATATTACAAATCATTTCCAACAAATGTTCATCGCCCTTTTTTAAAGTTACACCCCTGGGTGTCCCCTAGACCCACAAAACCAAAAACGTGTTTCACCGGTAAGCCGTAAGAACTCTAAAATACATCTTGAGATATCGAATGCTTATTGACGCGGTCAGTTAAGAATATAATCGTTTAACATGACTGTTCTTACAAAGCGAAGTTCGTGAGTTCGATTCACAATGCGGGCAACACAATAAAATGTTCTGTTTTGTCTTATTCCTATCCAAAATTTAAAAAAAAAATAGTTCCTAAATATTTAAAATAGTTTTAAACTAAATTTTCTCTTACAACTGCCTTGTCGAAACTACAAAAATATCTTAGGAACTTTAATGTAACGTATCCCACTAGTGGTAATAAATAATGTTAGAATGCTTTTACAACCCGGAATTGCAGTGGAAGCACGGACCTGGTGAACGGTGGCTCTTGTAAAGCCTAGAGCTTAATGAGCCTAACAGCTAAAAATAAATAAATAGCTAAACAGTCACAGAATGTAATAATGCCTTGTTATTATTTCATATACTTCATGAAATAACTCAAATTTTACCTCTTTATTTATACAATTAAATTGCCATAACCAAGAAGGATTGTATAGGAACTGACGTAGATCGAATCTATTATCGTCAGGGCTGTACGATTCAGCATGATATGATGGCGTCATCACTGTCATTTTATGACGATTTATTGAGTAAGTGCGAAAGAAATGTTTGACTTTATCTGCAACCTAATAAAAGAGAATGTTATTAACATACATATTGATTAAAGGCCCATTCCTTCAAAAGTAAAAAAAAAATAAAATATTCTAAATTTGACTATATCTAATCAGATATAGAAACACAATGTGCTGTCAAAATACAATAGCTTTTGCAATTCAATGAGATTTATCATTCAATGTTGAAATAAATTACTAAAGATTTTACGTTGTTATACCATGGAGAAAATAAATTAAAACTAAAAATAATCTGATAATAAAACTAATTTATTTCCTCCATAGCTTACTTGGATTGTTTTTATGAAATTGCCACAGGCATAATGGCTAATTAAGACTAAAAAAATAACAAAATTGCACATTTCTAATTTGTTTCTTAAACAAAGAATAAAATGAAGTTTGTATACCATATCTATCACACAAGATTATTATTCCTTTAATGTTTGAAGGAATAACTATAGAACACTATTCAATATATCGCCACCATGTATGCCCAATGTGCTGTGTATGATACTTAGACTGGGAAAATTATTTATAAACTTCAGAACTTTGTTTCAGTTATGTTGTTTTGCCTCGGAAACATGTTAACATGGTTTTTTGGCTGTTCCATAGCAAATCAACGTAACTTTCATATTCTATGGTAAAACAACGTATCCGAGTGTGATGACATATTGCTTTTGAAATATATATTATATTTTACAATACAATCATACCATAATTACTACACTATTTGGTTTAATAGTATTTAATGGTAGATTATAATTGCCAATTGCAGTAACTAATTAAAATTAATATAAATTATTTACTTCTGCAAAAGTTTATTGCCTTTATTAATTAAATGCTTACCTTTTTTTTTGTTTTTTTACTTGTTTTTATATTTTTGTTAACTATTCAGTAGCAAAATAACTTATCTTCAGATACGTTGCTTTGCCATATTTTCACTGACTGTTCAACAAGATGAGTCATTTTCACAAATGCAAATATTTCAAAATCTTAAAAAAATCAAGTTACATAGTTTTGCTTCATGACGGCCTACTGTTAAATTAGCTGGAATTTCAACACCATCAAACAAACAATTACAATATAAAAGTTAGTAAATGATTTAGTACTATTGAGTGCAATACCTGAGACGGAGTGAATGTATTGCTCCATTTATGAACGAGTTTCAGAAACATGCTGTAAGGTCCGCAAAGAGACATCTTGCGAAGACGTCCAAATAATGACAGTTCCTTGTAAGTCATGCCCATATCAATCTAAGAAAGAATAGATTTTTTTTATTTGTTTACAATTGGGTTCTATGTTTTTTTACACTAGAAAATAATGATTTAATAAATAAATGATAAAAAAAAATCTTCTAATAGTGCAATTATGAATAATGCACAAACCACTATGATGTGAAACTCCTAATAACATGGATGGTATCCATTTGTTTCAAAGTTAGTTGTAGTTGTTACAACATTTGATTTTATCAATCTTTTCAATCTGATGTAGCCCACCAGGCAGGTGGACTGTTTGGTTCTTAAATACTTGGCTAAAAAAAATTATACTTTTTTGTAATTCAGAGATGTGCTTTGTAGCATGGAGAGGCAGCCAACATAAATAATGTATTTAATTAGTAATACTGTACATATTACATTGTGACCTTTTTATAAGCCCCAATTAGGCCTAGTTACTCTTTATATGCAAATGAACTAATCTAATTATCAATTTCCAAATATGTTGTTTCAAGAAAAACTTGATTAGTCGTGGTGCAACATAAGTTCTAAAAGCTTTTTTGATACTGTAATTTGTATGTTCAATGTCATAACTTTATTTCTTATTTTAAATTAGTTATTTTCAAAATTAGTTTTATAACTTTAATTGTTATTTTTCATGTGAAGTTGTTACAAATTTTCGAAATAAGACTTACCTCATCTGTCTGTGCTATCTGTCCATTGGACAGTGGTTCAAGCTCAGCAGTAGGTGGTGCTTTAATGATACTGGAGAAAATAAACACAAACCAATTTAATTACAGGAAGTAACTTATACACTGGTTTACTATGGGTTTTTTTCTTCTTAAACAATACAAAGCAATTTGTCATGGACACAAGGAAGCGGCACAAACTCTTATCCATGCATACTGAAAGGTACGAGTAATTGTGTCACTACGTGGGCCTTTCTGTAAAGGCACCACTGGTGGATTTCAAGGGAGAGTGAGTGAGAGTTTGATAGGCTTCAAAATATTTTTATTAGGTTTTGCATACTGAATGGTGCAGAGAGAGATTCAAAATCCATGTGTAGAGTGAATAACAAATAGAAGTTTGCATCTCTATGAGTGCATTTCTGTACAGGTGTCTGGGGTAGGTTTATGGGGCTTGAAAGGCTTAAGTCCCCGTAAAATTGACCTGAAAAATATTTTTATTAGGTTGCAATGATTATCGAATGTCGACTGTTCAATATAGTTGTAACCTGGCCACATAAAGATTTAAAGATACACGTTAAAAATGAATTGAGTTACACGCCACATGGTTTATGGCTTAAGCTTTAAGCATGTAGTCTATTCCAGGTCAGCTTACACATCCAGCTTAAGGTCACATTCCACTAGGTGAATTTTTTCACTCAAACAAAAAGCGAATGATTGTATGCATGTGCAGTTATATCTTTCAACTTAAATACTTCGCAAGACCATTAACTTTTTTCTCTTCACTTTTTAATCGATGCAAATTTTGTAGTTCGAATTGTTTCAAACTTTTTGCAAAGTGAAAAAATGCACAGGGCACTGGGATAAATTTGACACATCCATGATCATTTGACCGAATCGGTCACATAGGTCAATATTGAAGTACATGTACTGTATTTATTTCTTTTCTTATTTACAAGTAACATAAATTATATAAATCTGCATTGTTTTTAGCATTATTAATGTGTTGTATTAATATGTTATTCATAATGGGAATTCTTAGAATGGTTTCGACACGGAAATAGTGATTCGCGCTAAAAAATTCAGTCATACAATCATTCGCTTTTTGTTCACGTGAATAAATTCGCATAGTGGAAAATGACCTTTAAACTGCTAATTCACAATAGCCAAGAATTTTTAAAATATAAAACAAATTGTTCCATTGAATCCATTGCTCACAAATACCGTCATTTATACTTTGCCACTCCTACAAACTGACAAATCTCAAAAACTGCTGTTTTTAGAAAATTGCGACTGGAGGTTTTGACACATTTAAACCCAATTTTTTTTGTATGTTTTGTGGGAGCAGTTGGCACAGCGGTTGCAGTTCAGAATCTCAATCGAAGGGTTGTGAGTTAGAGACTCACTCACACCAGTTGCTTGTCACTTGCAATACTTAATGAACTATTCATGACAGTGCAGCTAGGTGTTGTGAGGAATAGTGTTCAGAGTTTGAGAAGATCTCATAGAACATCCATGTCAAAAAACCACTTATGATATTATCACAAAAATAAATAAAATACTACTTTATTTACCTGTCCAATGCACTCAGATTAAATTTGTCTTTTGCAAAGATGATGAACCCTCTAAGATCAGTCTTACTGATGCCACCAATAGGGTTGATGTCTGCACTTGAGCAATCGTATTTAGTCAAATAACCCCGCAAACTACAATCAATTAAAATATAGTGAGTCGGGTGATATCAAACAAAATTGCATGGATGTATATTAGTAGTTTGGCAGGCCTATACTTCATTATTATCATTTATTAAAAATATGCTTGTGTTTCGATTGCGTTATTTATATTTCACTTTTCATAAAAGTAGTTGCATTACATATGCTATATCATGTAATCTCTGCACATGAAAGCAGTGTTCAGCTAGATAAAACAAGCTCAAATTGAGCTATTCTCCATGGAACAGAGAACTGAACCCATGTGTATAAGGTCGACTGTTTGCTATGTACCATATTGTATGTGATCACTTATGCATAACAATTGTAAGGTTTGTCCACAAGAAGAAGTAGTAGTAGAAGAGGAAGATGAAGAAGAAAAGGAATGAAGAACTGAGACCATGTGTATAAGGCCTACTGCTTGCTATATACCATATTGTATGTGATCACTCATGCATAACAATTGTAAGGTTTGTCGACAAGAAGAACAAGAAGAAGTAGTAGAAGATGAAGAAAAAAAGGAATGGAGAACTAAGACCATATGGATAAAGTCTACTGTTTGTTATGCACCATATTGTATGTGGTCACTCATGCATAACAATTTTAAGGCTTGTCCACAGGAAGAACAAGAAGTAGTAGTAGAAGAAGAAGAGGAAGATAAAGAAGAAAAGAAAAGGACAACTGAGACCATGTGGATAAGGTCTACTGCTTGCTATGTACCATATAGTATGTGGTCACTCATGCACAACAACAATTGCAATTGTAAGATTTGTCCACAAGAAGAACAAGAAGTAGTAGTAGTAGTAGTAGAAGAAGAGGAAGATAAAGAAAAGAAATAGAGAACTGAGACCATGTGGATAAGGTCTACTGTTTGTTCATGTACTGATGCATAACAATTGTAAGGTTTGTCCACAAGAAGAACAAGAAGTAGTAGTAGAAGAGGAAGATGAAGAAGAAAAGGAATGGAGAACTGAGACCATGTGGATAAGGTCTACTGTTTGCTATGTACCATGTTGTATGTGGTCACTCATGCATAACAATTGTAAGGTTTGTCCACAAGAACAAGAAGAAGCAGAAGAAGAAGAAGAAGAAGAAGAAGAAAGTTAAAGGCTTCTTGATTCCACATAGTAAAAATCATTTTTGGTTTGGTACATATTCAAGAGCAGTTATGTAGTAATCCATATAAACAAACAATTGAGGAAGATTTAATGACTGTCTATATACAACAGTGATGCTTCAATGAAAAATAAAATATTAATTAAATACTTTAAGTACAGTCAAACTTGTCTAAGTTGAATCCAATTGACAGTGAAAACAAATTTAACTTAGAGATTGTAGTTAAAGGCTTCTTGATTCCACATAGTAAAAATCATTTTTGGTTTGGTACATATTCAAGAGCAGTTATGTAGTAATCCATATAAACAAACAATTTAGGAAGATTTAATGACTATGTCTATATACAACAGTGATGTTTCAATGAAAAATAAAATATTAATTAAATACTTTAAGTACAGTCAAACTTGTCTAAGTCGAATCCAGTGAAAACAAATTCAACTTAGAGATTGTTAATTAATGAAAAACACATCAGTCTTACATGAAATATTACTTTGACTAAACATTATATGACTAAGGCAAAATCGAATTAGGCAAGTATAACTGTAATAATAAAGACAGTTTGATAACATACCATTCATCTACATTACCAGAGCCAAGGACCAGCAAACCACCTGGACGGTCTTTAGACCACAGACTCAACTGAGCAAAGAAATAAGACAACACCATCCTGCTACGAGCCTAAAAATGCATGTAAAACATTAGTCCTGGTAATAAAACTACAAATAAATTTGCCATTAAGCTAAATACAAAGTTGCAGTGGGAAAAAAAATTGACTCCGGACAAATTTAATTTAGAGATTTTTATTTAATGGAAAACACATCAATGTGGAATGAAAAATTAATTAGACTTAGACATAACTCAACATAGACAAAGTTGACTTAGGCAAATTTAACTGTTTACAGAACTAGGGTGGATGCAGGGGGTACAGACAACAACAGTCTTTTATATAAGAGCTTGATATTGTTAATGATGTTTTTTTTTTGTTCCCTGGCGAGCTCAGTCAATAGTGGTACTTGGCTTTCAAATAAAAAATCAATACTTGCTATTAATTGCTGCGAAGCAGCTAATCCTAATCTGTACAGCAATTTGACCTCTCGGGGTCACTGTTTGTCAGATCATATCG
>JAOTQE010115288.1:0-12937 GCA_025631205.1 Nesometra sesokonis
GGCATAAACTTGTAGTTGTGGGTGAGCTCCTATGTCTTTAGGATTACCTCTTTCAACCGAATATTGCGTGAAATATTAGTGGCGTATCAGGAGGTAGGAGTGCTCAGGGTGCCCGAACACCACCCTTCGGAGGCAGAAAACAACAAAATTAGGATAGAAATGTGAAAATTTAGGACTCGAGCACCCCCTTTAGTGGAAAGGAGTATCCCCTTCAGAGGAAAAGTACTACAGGTAAAAGCACCATAAAATCATAAATTGCACCACAGTGGGTGTGTCAAATTTTTGATTTTTGTTTACTTACATTCACCCATGGTCCAATCAAAATTTCACCCCCAATCTTTTATAAAAGTTTCAAATGTATCAATAAATGAAAGTAAATTTAATCCAAATATATCTGACATATATACATAATTTGTGTGACAAAAGAATTCTAAAAATACAATAATTATAAAACAGTTATTATTATTTAATTTACAAGTTTGTGACGAAGGCTGACGACCGTCAAATATAGTAGGCGCTTAGATGGGACTGCAATTCTACAGTGTTATGTTCACTATCTAGCCGTAAATAATAAATATATGGTTAAAATGATTTAAATGATGTCGTTTCCTCTCTGTTCTCTCTAAAAATAGGCAGTCCGAACCAAAAACGCTGTATCAAAATACTTTCAAAATGTCATCTCTTCTCTTCTTATAACGAATGTCAACATCTAGATTTATGATTGATTGACATTCAAAATTCCTATCTTCATGCTTTGATACATCATTCCATTTTATGATTTAATTATGAAATCTCTACATACAAATTTATGAGTGTAAGACGTGACTTGAAATTACAATTTCAAGAAGAATTCAACTGTGTGAATACTCCATACTGTACATCAGCAATAATATTTTATCTAAAACAATAAGAAATCATTAACAAATAATTGGCACAAGCGAGATATACACTGTATTAATTATCTATATTATATCATGATTAAATTTAACATCTAAAACAATTATGCGACCTTTCGGAAGTTCAATAGCACACAAATTAATTTTAGCTTGAACGAGTCAATAAATTGAACGATAGCCAAGGGCAGCAACTATAGATAAATCGGTGGTTATAAATGAGTTTGGAAAACTAACTCGAGTGTGATCCTCTCTGTGTATGTTTTGCTTTTAATGTTAAGTTACAGGCTTAGTAGATGCAGTCGCTATTGTCCTGTGTTAACTATTAATGACGTCAATGTTACCATCCCTGGGAATTTGTTTCATTTTCGGATTAATTAAACAGTGTCCATTTCCAGAACTACTCATCGAAAACAGATAGCATAGATCAAGTATGAATCCGTTTAAAAGCAAATTGATTGATAAAAACATAAAATAATATCACTTTAGGCATGTTAGTTTCTGTACAGATCAATTTGCATTAATTTGTTTTCAGCATGCAATGACATAAAATAACATCATTTTCATGTTCGGTATAGAATAAACAAGATATGCTGGAAAAATGTTTGTGAGATAAATCGAAATAATTAACATTATGCCTACACCAGGCTACTGTAGAACCTGAGTGTGGAGATACGCCCACCCCTTCACTACCACCTCATGTAAATAAACATTGTTGTATTCGACCTTTAAAAGGCGTTTGTGTTACCCA
Source organism: Nesometra sesokonis (assembly GCA_025631205.1). Lineage (NCBI taxonomy): Eukaryota > Metazoa > Echinodermata > Crinoidea > Comatulida > Antedonidae > Nesometra > Nesometra sesokonis. Next base: position 1,645 of record JAOTQE010115288.1, read on the forward strand.
AGCTCGAGCAAAACCCAAAACAAAATGAAAATAAGAAGTTGTTTTTTAACTGTCATATCTCTCAACTTCTTAGTAAATGCACTATCTCGAAATTTGTAAGAAAACCCCATAGTTTTCCATAAAATAGTAAAAATTTTATACGAATTTATCCGAAACTGATCTATAGGAATTTTTGATGTTACTGAAAATGTAGTACTAGGTGGCTACAAAACAAAACTAACCTTGTTTATGAAATTATTTTCAAAGAAACTTGTGAAAATGAACTCGTACGCTCTAACATCGTTGGAAACTTTAAAATATCATACCTGTAAAATGTGACTAATCAGAAAGAATAATATAGGTAACATATATTATTTTGTTGTTGTTGTATTTGTATAAAATACATTCCAATCATTTACCAACCGGCTTAGCTACAGAGAATTGTTTCTCCTTGATAGACCCTCTCTGAGCATTTAATTTAACTTTCTATCATATGTATATAATTGTTGCAATAGACCAAAATAATTAAACGAAAAAAGCTCGTATTTGTCGTTTTTTTTTTTAAATATAAATGTTAATAGGCTTAGACCTATATAGAATATGTTGGGCACTGTTAGACCTATTACTACTATTATTTATTGTGGCTTTATACTGAATTACACATTCACAGCATTGAATTTCAATGTTGGCCAGTGGGCCTACAGTAAAAAAGATTACAAAATATGTAAAAGGCAAAAGAATAAAAAAAATCTTAAAATACAAAGAAACTAACAGTACAATAATATCTATACAATACCGGTAAATAAAATTGAAAAAAAAACAATATAAAAAGATAAATAATAGAATATAGAATTAATAATACTGATAATATTAAAGGAAGTTTTTACAAGATGAATATTTCATGGATTTTATAGTTTATTTTTAATAATGATTTTAGAGTTTCTTGCATATTTTAGTTGATCAATATAATAAAGTTCCATTACTTTGCATATTATTTCAAGACGGTTCAATAAGATTATGATTGACTTGGCTCACTGTACATTGTGGTTGTAAACATGGAGTATGGTGTAAACAATCATCAAAAATAAATGTGAGATCATTAAAATAATTAAAATGCATTGAGAAGTGGTTAGATGACTATTGTTAACAATTATATTATGACAAATGTGTACCAAACTGCTCAATAGTACTTACCTGGTTAAGTAATAGTGTATTAGCATCGGTATATTACATTTAATATCGAGAAGATAGCCAGCTATATCGCACCCGTGTGGTATCATATCAGATTTTAATTCGTTTTCTACATGCTTTTAGCACGATGTGATAAATTATAAACGACGGGACAGTCTCAGTTGGCTAGCCAACCGTTGATACAATATTGACGAAAAATACAATCATCAGTAAGCAAATATACATTCGGAAAATGGCCTGCTAATAGTATATTTCGAGGCATTTTGAGTCAATTTATCTTTGCAAAAAGTACCGACTGTATTAAAAACGCGCATTGATAAATTGATAAAATCGTGTGTTGTTGTGAAATCGTTTTATCATATTTAGACCTAAACACAGTTTAGTTCCATCGACTTGCACATCTATTACCAATAATGTAAACGTAGACCTATATAAGATACAGTCTAACAGTATGCCGTCTTGATTACAAAAAGTTTATATTGCCATTGTGGACTATAACCCACTTGTTTACATACTTCTTTACATTTTTTATTTAATAGTTTTGACAAATTTATTAATTTTTAAAAAAATCATAAAATTGTTTAAAAAAAACATTTTTTTACGGAGTCCGTACTGGGACTATAATGTCCTTGATGGCATTAGGCCTATAACCTGTTTATACACTAAATCAGTTATTTCAGTTTTAAGTAAACTTTGACTTCAATTTGATTGATTGATAGAATTGTAATTTCGGTGTTTTTTGTGATAATGAAAGTAAGCTGTAGTAGTTCTTAGCACTTTATAGACCTATGTTTATCATACCAAATATATTTGATTGTAAATAAGACTATGGTAATTCCATGTTTGCTGTGTAGGCTACCAGTGTTCTACTACTTTAATAGAATACTTGTAAATGAATGAATATGAATGTAATGTACAACGTTGATATAATATCAATTTAGTATTTTGCATGCGATTTAATTGTTTTGACTAAACCCTCAATTAAATTGAGCAATATACAAAAATATAAATTCATTGTGTTTTGGTAAACATAAGTATATTGCAGCACATTATATTTTTCTTTAAAATATGTGCTGCTATATTTTGATGACTTTTATAATCAAAAAAAATTATACGCCATAATAATGTAATTTAATATTTCAGCAAGTATTGTGCCATCATCAGACAAAGCAAATGCACTAGATTAGAGTTATTCACGTTGCGTTTTCCATACTAAACACATAAATGTTAAATATTATTGTAATTTATAGGACATACTTTAACACTCTTTATTGTAATAAAATATCGATACTTTAACAATGGTTTCGGGAATTTAACACCAATTTGTTAGACAAGCTAAAGTGTATAAGAATTAAATGCATAATCTCTCTCACTATGAAGGGACTTATCTTAAAGAGTGAAGTAAGAGCACTCCAAATCCATTCTTGTGGAGTAAATTTTCGGCAAACGAGGGAGTGACCTCACTTCATGCAGTGATTGTTCAATCATCTGTTGAAGTACCGTAATTATCATTTTTGTTGGAACGGGTCCATCAGGGCACTCCTCGAATACTGGATTTTTACTCTCTTATAATGAGTAATATATTTTTTCATTTCCTTGTCGTGTTTACCTTGATGGACATTGTATTATCTATATCCATCTCCATACTTCTCTCATCAGGTTAGACTTATTTTAATATTAATTTTAAAATGTATCCTTGCGTTTTCTATTAATGATTATTTTATTGAATAAGCTATTCGTACTTCAACAGTACATTCTAATGAAGGCACCTCTAGTATTTCAAAGAAGGTGTCATTGAGACTGTTTCTAATTTTACTGATCATAGAATCCAATGTATAGAAATGTACATATGAAATATATCTGGACGAAGTCGAGAACATTGTTTACATACTAATTTAAATCACGGCGTCATCGTTTTTTTGTCATTATAAGGTAAGCTAATAAGTATAAGAAAATAAAGCTGTCCAGAATGTGTCTGCAAAATTTGGAAGATACAGAAGACGGTAATAATATTGCCAAAATATGAAGTGTTCAAGCAATGCCGTTTACTCATATCCTTTCAAATATATTTGCTACAAGAACACTTAAAACAGATTGAGTCTATTGAAGTGCTTACTCAATACTGATATGTCCTCATCATAACATTTTTTGGAATATACAATTAACTAATTTTAATAAATGTTCTTATCAGAATACTTGGGTTATGGAAGGTCTTATCAAGCACTGATGTTATTATTAGAAGACTGGCGAATTTAAAAGAACCTAATAAACACTGATGTTCTTATCAACACACTGATGAATGAACTAACGACAACTTTACAAACACCGATTTTATAAGAACACTATGAGGAGTTAATTATTAGAGATATTACCAAACACTTATCAGAAGATTGACGAATTTAAGATACCTTAACAAACACTGATGTTGATATTAGAAAGCTGAAGAATAAACTAGCGATTTTATCAAACAAAGTTCAGATTCAGGAATTTAGGAGAGCTTAACAAACACTGGTGTTCTTACCAGCACACTGATGAATTAACTAGCGACTTTACCAACACCGTTCTTATAAGAATTAAGAATAAAGAGTATATTAGAGATGTTATCAAACACTGATGTTCGTATTAGAAGATTGAGGAATTTAAGAGAACTTAACAAACACTGATGTTCTTATCAGAACACTGATGAATCAACTAGCGAATTTACTATACACCAATATTCTTAAGAACATTGAGGAGTATATTAGAGACGTTACCAAACACTGATGTTCTTATCAAAAGATTGAGGAATTTAAGAGAACTTAACAAACACTGATGTTTTTATCAGAACACTGATGAATCAACTAGCGACTTTACCATACACCAATATTCTTAAGAACATTGAGGAGTTATTAGAGACGTTACCAAACACCTATGTTCTTATCAGAAGATTGAGGAATAAGTTAATAGAACTTAACAAACACTGTTGTTCTTACCAGAAAACTGATGAATCAATTAGCGACTTTACCAATCATCGGAATTCTTAATCGTTTCGAGTAGTGATCTTACTAACTCAATAAAGTAAGACAGAAACGTGCTGAAACTCAAACATCCTTTATTCAATATGGTCACCAGATAGAGTAAAATAATACTATTATAAAATAGAAATCACAAAAAAACAATAACTATAGTAAAAAAAATATTGCAAAACTTATATAGCCTACAACATTAAACATTTAAAACAAATGTATTAGAGTATTTAAAATATGTGGAAACGATGTATAAGAGGCACAAAATATAGACCAATCCGAGAAGAATGGCGCCCTCAATTTTCGCCGCCATTGCTGGGGAACTTAATTTCCCATCCCAAAACAAAATATACTTATTTTGTATGTGTTATGTAGTTCGAAGACCAAAATAACAATGAATGCATGACGATTCTTGGTAGGCCTTATCACACCATGTCGTTATTATCATCGCTGACGCTGTTGTGTTTTGTTTTGGGAAATTTAAGTTCCCCAGCAATGGCGGCGACAATAGAATGCGCAAATCTTCTCGGATTGGTCTAAACTAAAGAGTTAAAAAATTGAGTACTACAATTAAAAACTATCGACACATCTAAGCTAACCTAACTATGGAACATCGTATATAAAATAAAGTCTCTAAAATAGTTAATATTAGCCTGTTTACAATATTGACTGCTAAAACAATTTAAAATAAAGAGGTGAAATTGATGTTGCTTAACCACATTGATGTTCTTAACAGACCACTGTTGAATCACATTACTTTAACAAACACTGACGTCAGTACAGGAGGACACTACTTAAGACCTAACAAAACGCTGATGTACTTGTTGAATCACATATCCACTTTACCAAACACTGACGTCAGGACATGGAGGACACTACTTAAGACCTAACAAAACGCTTATGTACTTGGCTGAACACTGAGGAATCTACTGGAAAACTTAACGAACAATTATGTTCTTATACGTGCACTGGTTTCTAAGAGAGAATTTACCAAACATTAATTTTCTTATCAAAACACTGCGGAATCCATTAGAATCCTTACCAAACACTGGTATTCTTACCAGAAAACAAATGGATCTATGAGAGACCTAGAAGACTTTGATATCAACTGATTAATAAATGAGCGACCTTGCTATACACTCATGCGAACACCGAGGAATCTCTAGGAAACCCGGCAACACTGATGTTCTTATGTTTTTATCATAGCACTCGGGTGTCTACTAGACAACTTATCAAACACTGGTGTTCTTATTCAGAATACTGAGGAATCAGAATCAGAACACAGAAGAATTTTAATAAAGGCCTAACATACTAATGATGTTTTTATCTTAGCATATTAACAAACTTGATGATCTTATCAGAACACTGAAGAATATACTAAAGAAATTTCACTGATTTCTTATGAAAACACCGAGCAATCTACTATTTTACCAACTCCGATTTATCATAAAAGGGAGGGTGTGTTTTTTCTTTTTCCCATTTTCACCGAGGCTTCTACCTGATACTTTCAAACACGGATGTCTTATCAGAAATCTAAAAAATCTATTAGAATCTGTTGAGTCTACTTAATGGCATTCTGGCTCGTATATAAAACACTACTTAATCAATACACCACAACGCACTGTGAATTTTATCAGAACACTTGGAAGATAGAGACAGTTTCTATATTTAGGACACATGGATTGTTGGCCAACCAAGACTTTATATTGTGTTCTAATCGAGAAAAGTGAAAGGTGGACTTTGCCAAACACGTTTTGGTATTATAAGAACAATGAAAAAATAGAGTCCATTCAAGACAATACCGAACACCGATGCCCTTATTAAGACACTTGGAAAGTGGAGACAAACGTTTACTGATAACCGATCTTCTTATCAGGACATTTAGAGATTTGAGACTATTTAAGAATTTACTATTAACAGGACATTTGGGAGAAAGAGACCCACAAAATTAAATATTGTTTTGATAACTTGAAACATTTGGAATGCAAGACTAATGAGTACCAAAACGGGCACATTCTTAGACAACATGGAAGTGGAAACGACATCTGCACATTGGGTGTACAAAGTCAATATAGCCTTTACTACCTACGATTGAGTAATTGTGCATGGTACGTTATTGCTTATGGAAATTCGGTAGAGATCAGATAGTAGTTATACTAAAAATGAAGTTAAATAATACGTCTGCAGCAGCATATTTATTTTTGTAAATATTTAAGTTTAAAATCCAACCTGATTTTATTTTTCTTTTTTGTCTTTTACCGTCGTAAAATATCATTAAAGAAGAGACCCCGGAGTACAGTAGTTTTAATAACGGCGCCAGTATTGTTATTTAGGAGAAGGCCTAATCTACATCAAAACGATTGCTGAAATTCTGAAATAACGATTTATGATGAAATTCAGATTCACAATCTATGGTCCCGTTGGAGATTGGAGTGCTTTCTCATTACTCCAATAATCAAAGGGAAATCAAAATTCAACTTGAACGTTCGAAAAGATGAAATGCTTCGTGATAACATTACGTCGGATAAAATTAATAGCTTCTGTATTTTGAATACTCCAATGTTATGTATGAGTTATTCGGTTCAAGTCAATTCATAAGAAATATTTATTTCATTCCCTAAATAATTTAATCCTGGTTAAGAAAAGCATTAATCGCAGATTCCTAACATTCTGAGCAAACTTGAAGGTTACATTATTTGATGTGATTCGGAAATCAAGAGCATAACTATAATAGCCTAATTCCAAACGAACGTTTTGACAACAATCAAATAATGAGTTGGAATAGTAACACAACAGTTTTAATCTTCATATTGTAGCAAACATACTACGTTTAATTCAAAATATGACCTTACAGCCCCATATTAACAGACATGTTTCGGTGAAACAACCACCATCATCAGTGAACAACTTTTAGATAGCTAGCATTCTATCTATACCAGTTGCTGAATACTAGGCATATGCATTGTTGCCTACTGGTAAAATACTATAAAATAAATAAATTTAAGTAAATTAGGCAAAGTGGCTATTGATAGGACTTCAGTGTAACTTAAAGCGACAGAGTTAAATTTTTAATGAAAAAGTAATCAATAGCCACTCTTTGCCTAATTTACTTAAATGTATTCAGGTATTGTATCGTAGTTATGGACCAGTAGGCAACAATGAATAGTATTCGCCACATAAATATAATACTAGGTATCTAAAAGTTTTTCACTGGTGGTGGTTGTTTAAACATGTTTGTTAGTATGGAGCCGTAAGTCCACATTTTGTAAATAAGTGTTGGATACAATATTACGATTGTTTCTATTCCAATTCATAGCTATATTACATTTCACAATCTTTTAAAATGTATTAATGAGCGAGTACGTTGATTTTACTAGTAGGTTCATGAAAACGTTTTGTTCATGAATAATTTGTATTAATCTTCATAGGGCTACTAGGTCAGTAAAATATAGTCCTGGTGTTTTCTCAGAGCAGTGTGTCAGCTTAAGGGGGCCAAGGTGGATACGCGTACGCACATCTGTTGACTGTTTTAGTTTTCAAATAAGCAGTTATTTATAATAGGCCTATGGTCAGTGAATTTTCTGGTTGGGAGGGCAAAATGATTCCAGAGACCTTTACCCCAATGCCCCTTGGCTACGAGGGTGTCTCGGAGGGTCAAATAAAACACTAAAATGTAAAAATCTAACAATACAATATAACATTTAAAATCTAATCAACTAGTTGAATCCAATCCTAAATAAATTCCACATACCATATAAGGTACTAACTTTGGCCATCCATAAGTTGACATGTCCTTTTTATTAATAAATCGCATGTCTAAGATACACCATCTACAATTACATGTAAATGACAGTACATCGATGCTTCTTTTGGACAAATGACAAAATAATATTTTAGATGTTCGTGATGATGACATACTGATGGTGATGAGACAACTATACAATGAATGAGATTGGGTTTGTAGGGTCAAAACGTGTCTGATACAGGTTGGTCGATGATGTAGAGTGCATAATAAATAGGCCGCCAGTGATTGCATAAAAAATCACAAACTGATGCGCCCGTATAGGCGTGAAAGAGACAAAATACGCGCGCGTTCAGGTACTAACAAATAGGATCGTTCACAGTTTACTCTCTACGCGCGCTTTCTGTGCGCGAACGCGCAACAGTTCTCGTCTCTTTATGGCGTCACTGACAATTTATAGCATATAAGTATACTAGCATTCGTAAGTGTTTGGTATTCCTAATATTTAGTAGGCCTACAGGGTCATAAAAAGAGGCATAAATGCACATGGTATGCATTTCAAATCTAGCATTAAATGTCAGTTGCATAAATAACAGATAAATAACAATTTATCATCTACCTTCAGACTTAGGGAACATATCTTTGCATTGCCCAGAATGTAATATCTATGCATAAATTATAATGTTATGATATCTCGTGTGTCGAGTTGACATGCTATATTTTTAAATAATTTATGTACCTTGTAAATGAGACCAATTATATTGTATCTACTTACGGTAAAGTATTGTAAAAAAAATGTATTGTAAAAAAAACCAAATAATTAGGAAAAACTGAAACTATTGATTTTCTAGGAACCCGTAATGCACGTTGATTTACAACCAATGCAAGGTACAGAAATATGAAGCAGGATAAAAACATGCAAAAACAAAGCACATGTGTTCAGAAAATAGGACAGAAATCGAATATGCATTCACATGGTCCTTAAACATACTTTATCGATTACGTTCTATACCTGAGAGTATTCCTAAGCTTCTCGTAAATATGGTCACGTTATACCTAAATTAAAGGCTGTTACATATTTGTGGATATATACATTGAATCATAACGCGGTCTCTAAACATTTTAGGTTAAAAGGTATGTGTCTGCTACTATAAATTTCAAGAATAAACTGATTATTGAGCTAACAACACTCTGAAACCCAACATTATTGTTGGTATGGAACACAATTTAATTTTATCTGAATGGAAAATAAAAATACGACACGGTTGGATTCAAGATTCAAGATTGTTATTGCTACTAAAGTCAGCTTATGGGCTATTATCCGCTTGGATTACACAAAAATACTATACAAGACATTGAATACAATACAAAACAATAAATATATACCTACAGTACCTAAGTTATAACTGAGAGGGGGATGTTAATGATTAACGTGAGCAAGTTTTTTTGTTTTTAACGGAAAGTTCAGAAGGGTCAAGAGCAGGTCATAAGGGCATAGGGTAAAGGAGGATTTGAAACGGGTAGTTCGAACAGGGATAGAAAGAAGGGACGAACTGAAATTGCCACGAAGGACGGAAGAACAAACGCAACGTTGCGGAGACTGGAGTGCAAAGGGTGGTCAACTGACGGGCAATTTTGAAATAGTAGAGAGCAAAAAGAAAATAGGCCTAATAAATAAAAGTACAGTATACGAACATCTATTTCTGGGGAAGTTCCATAAGAAACGCCGACAATTTTAGGTCGCATGTCTTATTAGATGTTCTATTGTATTTCTATGGTGGTATTAAGATACCGTGTTTACAATAACATGAGAATTCGGTTCCAACATCAATGTCACAAGAAAAATTGAATTAGAATGTGGTGCCGAGCAGATTGACAACGAATATGAGGATGCCATGGCCACGGCAGGAATAGCTTGCAGGGACGGATTTAGGGCCTGGGGCGCAACCAGCGTCAAAACATAGTTGCGCCCCTCCCCCTCTTATATTAGGTGAGCCGGGTCAAAAATTTACAATAAAAAATACGGCTAAAATACGATACCAGAGGACCAAAAACGGGGAAATGACCTTTTTTTCTTTTTTTTTTTTGCTCGTCAGGAAAACTTAGCGACCACGTCCACCCAGAATGGAAAAGTGCTCCCCCTTTCGGCGGATCCTGGATCCGCCCCTGGCTTGTATTATTTCATCATTACATTATAGTTACCGTAAAGCGTCTAATAATAACCCTGGGTTATCATTCTTTGATTTTGTTTAGTGTGGGTTACTATAAGAGTAGGAGTTAATAGAGTAGGGGTTACTATTAACAAGCATAATCTAGGTACTTGGATATAGGCCTAGATAGTAATCCACCCACAAACTTAATAAGATAAAAGAAAAACGTCCACCTCTTTATTCACATTCTTAAAAAAATTCTATTTTAAGGAATAAAACAGTGGCAAATATTTATTGGTCATGTTGCTTATAGTTTTGTAATTCTAATAGTAACCCCCAAGGGTTACTTTTAGAGTAGGGTGTTATATATAAACTTTTAGGAGGATTACTAATAAGTAAATGATGTGACTGATCCACTAAATAATTAGTTTTAATAGATCTGGCAGAATTCAACAATGCCAAGTTAAAACGAACCGATTTAGAGGTTCTTTTGTTTCCCATATGCATGTCAGAAACAGGTATATAATGTATATTTTTCAAGATAATTGTTTAAAGTGTTACGATTATTTATGTGTGTTTTAAATTGAAGTTGTATTTATGTTTTAAGCTCAGGAAAACAAATTTCATGTATGTTTTTATATGGCAATATCTTGAATCTTAAATTAGAGGTTATAGAGTGGTGGGTTACTGTAAGCTTCATGGTAAATTGTCAAAATTTCGTAACTATTTCGTAATTAACTTAAATGGCAACTCCGAGATTAAAATGTTTATGGATAAATATATACCAACAATTAGCTGTTTACAACAGAACAATAGATAAAATTTCACATTTGGACAATGAGATCATGTCGAAAAAGGTGTTGCAAACTGAGTCCCAAATCAAAAGTGGGTCTACTACTCAAATTATTCGTTGTTAGAGGATAGGAAAATTGGAAATTTTGAAAGGGTTGTGCTTGAAAATCACAATCACATTACAAATAACTCACATAATTGGAAAGATTGGCTAATTCACATTATAACAGATATATTTTAATTTGACCTTTGATATGGTTTTCAAACGCACCCCTTTCAAAATCCCTAATTTTCCTATCTTTAGCATTGTGTAGGCCTCTAAGTAATAGACCCACATTTTTACTTAAGGCCTAGGGAAGGACGGGGTTGGTTGGGTCAATTTTATGATATTTGGTCTGAGCACCGCCAGAGAGATCCAATGCAGCTGAAATTTG
>JAOTQE010115299.1:0-12937 GCA_025631205.1 Nesometra sesokonis
GGAACTTTGAAAAATTGGAGTGTGACGTATCCGTTTTCGTTTTCGTATTTCGTAAGTTTGCGAAACCTCGCTATTGTGGTGTCACGGACGACTTGTTGTAATCAGTAAAACTCACATAAATGTAAAGTTATTAATTAAATGAAAGCTTTTGAGTAGTTTGCAATCAACACCTTACCCATTTTAATTACTAAAGACAACTCGACTAAATGTGGAGCTATTAAATTATATGGTTAAGACAACATACTAAGATTAGTGTTATTAAGTGGTGTCATTCAAACATTGTCAATAACATCACACTAATCTATCGCCGACAGATCATTAAGTAATATAAAATGATTGTAAAATATTTGTTAAAATAGAATACGTACAAATATACGTGTCCAAACATTCTGTACCATTTGTTTTTTCGTTAGGTCAGTTGGTTTATTATTTGCATTACGTTTGATATGTTTTTTTTTTCTAAAAATATGATAGTTTATTTAAAATTTATCAGGCATTTTCGCAATGACGTCTGTCAATTGTCTCATTGGTAAATAGGTCGGTTGGTCGCTTTGGTAAAGGACGTATCATATTAGAAATTCGTTCTATTTTATTATTTCATAAATATATTGACGAATAAAATCAACACCGCGAATAATTACGATGATGCCGTAACGAATCGTCAGGGAAACCACGAAAAGTCGCAAACTGTTATGCGCGCGTAAAGTCAAAACGGGACATTCCTATTAATAACTGCACGCGCGCGTCTTGAGTCTATTTACGCGCTGTTCTTTACTCGCGCGTGACAGTCTGGGCATCTTCATGGTGTAATTGACGAAATGCTACAAACTGATGGCGGTAATACCAGGGTTGAGAAAACGTGCCAACCATTGTTGATACAAGGATGACGCAACAATTATGGTATACAGATTAAGTATATATGTATAATGGTACTAAAATAGCAATAGTTTTTGCATCAATGAAGTACTATTATCTTTGATAACCATGTAATGAGTCTATATTAGAACCTCATTAAAATATTTAAAATATTGATTATAATACTTGTCCATGCTCTACTATGGAGCCAGGTTATTGATTACAATGTAATGAAATCATCAACAAAACAACTGTGAATTGATCAGGGGGATTCCGTCTGTAACGGGGGTTGTCCAATCTCGGTTCAACACACTGTAACAACACGGAAGTATTAAAGCAAACACTAAGAAACGATACTCACACCACCGTGTTTTGATGCAATATTTCTACATTAGTTATGTCATCTTCAGGAATATGATCCCGATAATGGCTTAACAAATATGTAAATAGTATTGAGTATAACAAAATAGCGTATTATGTTGTTCGTTGAAGTAGACATGCACGTATGCGTAGGATTTAACCTAAACTAGCTTAAAACCTGTTCATGCACTGTACCTACCAGTTTGTGGAACAGATTACCTCTTGAACAAGTTCGTCGACTGCTTTGTTCAAATGAGCTCTGAAAGCATATCTGTTTCTTTTTGTTTAAGGGAATGAATTTATATTAAATTTATTTAATTTTTGTTCTTTAATTTGTTTAGTTAAATTCCCGCAAAACTGAGAACACATGTGAGTTATGCGCTAGCCAATCTGTGGACCATAGATTGCTGGTAATCGGAAGCAGTGATGTGGGTTATGGTCATTTTTCTGGTAGCCTTAAGCCTTGTCATGGTTTTCCCAAGCACCCTGAGCACTTTAGTCGAGATGTGCGCTCAATAAATCTCCATCATCATCATCAACATCATCATCATCATCATCATCATCAGTATTAAAGAAAGGTTAATTTAAGTACAGTATAGTAAATATTATTTTATTTATATAAATGGTGTATTTTACTCTTATTCTCTGAACAATAAGTAATTGGAAATGTAATGAGACAAAACAATATTGTAGAATAATAAAACGCATCGCACAGTACTTTATTTTTCATCATTATTTTCTTGGGACAGGAAGAGAGCTAACTGCATCAAATATGTATTAAGAGCGTGTCGTTTATCTTTTAAAGTAAAATTCTAATCCGATGAATTAGATGATTATACCAATTCCCTGATTAGAAAATGTTCTGATTTCTAAGTTATAGACTGAGTTCCTTCCAGTGTCTTAACCCTGAGTTTTGAATGATAGATTCTTTATATGCTCCTGTTGTAGGTTTAAAGTTCCTGTTGTAAATAAGAAGGTCGAACGTTCGCATTCATGAGTCTGGAGTTATGAGTTCAATTTTGCCAGTTCTATGTTCCAAGTTCTTTGTTACGGCTGGAGATTCCATATTAAGTTCTGAGTTCAAGTTCGGAGTTCTAATTTCGGGACGTCGAGATCGAAAATCTGAATTATATTTTCTAAGTTTGGTTTTCTAAGGTCTAGTGTACACCTGCAGATTCCAGGTCCTAAATTCTTAGTTCAAGTCCCATGTTTTGAGTTTCTTCCCTTTTCTTATTTCCGAGTTATATTTTTTCTAAGTTCTATGTTCGAGTTGTACCTGGGACTTTTTATAGTAGTCCCAGGTTCTACATAGGTTTCAAGTTCAAATTGTAATTTCGGAGTTCTGAATTATTATTATCGCCCTCTAGACTCAACACCCATAGTTTATCCATTATAAAGAACAAAGAAATGTTTTCCAAAATAAAAACAAGTTGCTTAGTTTAAAATAAGCTTGAGACTGTTTACGCCATATAATGGTTTCAACACTGTTATAAAAAAAAAACCCAAAAAACAAACAAAATAATAAAATGATTTTTACACGCAATGCCAATCTTTCAATATCGTCCTCCAGATCTTTCAGTCATCTTTATAAATAATCCCGTTGAAGATTACATTATCAATTGCAAGTTTTATTTCATTTGAGCTCCATTAACTGTCTACTTTGTGAGAATAAATTACGCACGATCCATGTAAAAAGTTGAATAACCACAACCGTTTAAGTGTAATGTTACATTCTCTTGCATTTTTTGTGTGGGGTGTGGAAGTTTATTATAAGACTGGCCGACTGACAAATTAATCAATCGAATAATCAACAGACAAAACTAAGGGACCGTTCATGGTTACCAACATTTTCAAAAGTGTAGGAAAGGTATTCTTTTTACCATATCCTCCTCCCTTCTGAAAGCATACATAGTAAATGTTGATTTTGTATTGTAAAAACGACAGGGTTAAAATTAACGAACGTGAAAACGCTGTTGTTAATGGAAAGTTTCTACCATTTGATATACATGACCTCCTTGATCTTAAGGGTGCCGTAGTTCGAATGGAGCTTAAGACAGTGAAACAACTCCCATTGGCTAATTATTTACAAGTAGGTCTAGGAGAAATGTTAATGTTACTTTAATAATTAACTAGTTAATTTTGAAATTAAGTTTAATTATTTTGTGTAAATTCCAAGTTACAAACTTTCTTTAAGGCTGCCAACTGCGTCTTGGGGCAGATTGGAGGATGGAGTGGACGGTGTTTGTTGCTATGGGAACTATATAGTATCTGGAAATTGTTTAATGATATTGAGAAGTTTCCATTTTGAAATTAATACTGACATTCGGTTTTATTACCGTTGTCATCGATATCCACAGCTAGACCAAGTAGGCCTATTCAAATTCTTAAGCGCAATCCAGACTATCAAAGTTTATTTAATAAAAAAAAGATATACCAATGGTAATGATATATCCATGGTAATGATGTGATATCATCATCACCAAAATAGTCATATCAAATTGTTTTCTCAAAGAGAAAATTTGATATATGAATGAGCTTTAGATTTTTGGCTTTTTCAATTCAATATTTTGCTTTTGTATTTCGGATTGTGTTGTTTGTGTAATGTGTTTTTAGATGTGACCAAGCATCTACACTTAACTTGTTGGTCGGTTGACAGGTCGGTCCCCATTACGGTTAGGCTGAAATGTCTTTATATTGTTAGTTGACTTTTCAAAGTAGCAGGTAGTTTCTTAGTGAAGTTTTTCCGTCATCCAGTCATTCGATCTGTCTGTCAGTCACCTTTGCAAGTGAACAGTTCCGATCAATCTCTATTTAGTTTAATATGATATTTCTTCAATTTTTAGTAATCCTTGAATTGGAATTTAGTTTCTTAGTAATGACTGTTTCTCCCCCATTCCATTTGGCTAATTGTTCTGTCGGCTGTCTAGCTAGATGCACTTTATTATAATTTTGATCTTTGTTTTATTTATGATTGTCGTGTTTGCGTACTGTATTTTCTACATTCAATTTAGATTATATTTAGTTCACAATAATTTGTGAATTGATCGATTTATTGAATTTTGGTTGAATTATTGATCTCTATTGCTTTTCTGACTTTTTGTTTTATCGATTTTTAATTGTTCATTTATTGATTTCCGGACTTGTTAATTTACCTATATAATGTTTTATTTCATATTTTATCATATTTAAATTATACCAAACACAAGATATGTTCATTTGCACGGGACATGCCTTCTCTCATAACGCTTTCACATTAAGAGCTTCAATTTATATCTTATTTCTCACCAATTGTATTTACTTTTTTACCGTTTGAATTGCTGTGGAAGTGAATAAATGTCTTAATGAATTGAAAATTGAATTGAAGAATCGCGCTTAGTGTCGTGATGTGCAAATGAGTAAATAAATTTGATACGCCATCCAGTCTGTTATAGTATTATTTTCGTTTTATGATTTGAAATGCGAAACTGAGATATTGATAATGTGAATTTTTAAGAATTTACTTACAAATTGTAAAAATACAAGCTTTTAAGATAAAGAATATAAACATGAACACAACAAGTCAATTTGACCAATAGTGACGTCATCAATAAAATACCTTAACAAAGACGTGCAAAGAATAATACGAAGAATCGAATATATTCCCTTTGATTGATCTGTTCATACCTCTAAAAAAATCAAAGTTGAATCTTTAAAATCTATCTATAAAACAAACGTGTAGCTTTATATTAAAATGCTTAATGGATTGAGTGTAATGTCCACTACGACATTGATTGATTAACCAGGATTATGACATTCTGATCACGTGGTAATGTTTAAGTTTGTGGGTGCTGCCGATCAATCGGACTTCGTTTTTGCGCGTATTTAATCTCATCGTTTAATACTTTTATCACAAGTTCGCTTTGCCGACAAAACCCGAGGCATATAACCGTAATAACTATGATGCGCCAAGAAATAGATAATTAGGAAGGTGTATTTTGTCACTTATGTGATCTCTTCAAAATCGCACTTGAATCTAAGCTGATCTATATATTCATTTGTCTATAATATGCATATCAATCATTAGCCTGTGTACAAAGATTCGGGTAAACTGCCCATGGGTTATTCAATCAGATAGACAGTGAAATATGGTGATTGAAGCATTGAAGCTACCCTATTGGAATGATATTGTTTAATCATTTGTATGACATAATTGCTGTATGAGAATCTTTCTACATGTCTAAACTTGAATTGGCATCGATTTCAGTACAAAATCGCAAACGAACCGAAAACAACGTCAGTGGGAAAACCGCGCGTATACTAGATACACATTATAAATCAAACTGATTTCAAATTTTGAATGCATGCTGCTTTGTGATGGCGTACCTGTATAATACAATGTGAGGTCTCACTACAAATGAGTCTCAGGGTAGAAAATTCCAAAATTGAGTTATTAGTACTGTACCTTCTAATAGAGCATAATATAAGCTGTGATCTATAGTTTAAATGACATTCATTGGATAAGTAAATTCAACTTAGACAGGCCTATAAGCATTTGAAGTTTTCATATATGGAAACATGGTTTTGAGAAAATCGCCCATAAAGCAATCTACAAATAAACGATTCAAAGACAAAGAATCTCAGGAAATCTGCATGAAGGACATTCTGCTCCAGGAAAATTGATATAAAAACTATATTATGATAAGATATAAGCACCATAGTACTCATAATTGATTACGACTAATTTTCTTTAAAATTTGACTTTAGACCTATTTTGGTTATCATCTCAAATTGATCTCACCTATATTGCGACTCATTTTGTGGCGAGATCTCACAAAATTATATTATTATGTATTTTGAAATGATAATTATAATATACTAACGTTAGTTAATAACATTATGAACAAATAGAATAAATTGATCAATTTACTCTCAGGATATAGGGTTCTGATTTAGGAGGTATATATTGTTTCTAACTAGCAACACATAAAGGTTAGTTGCATGAAATACCTTCATTTGTCATTTGTAGCCTGCCTCTAAAGTTGTGTTTTAGGTTTTTATTCAAAACAAGTAGGTGTCGTCATTTGTTTGTGTGTGTGTGGGGGGGGGGGCTATGTGATTTTGGTCAGTTATGATCGGTGCAATGAGTAATATAACAGAAAGGTGCAAATACCCCGAAAGCGTATATCTACATGCATGTGTAATGTGCAGTAAAGACTTGTAGATCATTTTAATAATTTCCATGAATAGTGTCGCCTCAAAGAATTTCAATTTTTTAAAAAGCGAAATGATTTTCAAATGACCTTAGCAGCTAATACATTTTTAACAGTAATGCAATTGTCCTGCGTACTCCAGTCAATAGTTAACAATCTTCGATCTTTAGAAAAAAAAAACAACTGGCAATACATGTTTTACTCAACTGCAGAAGGACAATCTCTATTGAATTGCCATTCTTGCTCTGTTCTATGGTAGTTGGTCTAACTCATTTAATGTTGTCATCAAACATAATTCTTATTTTTCTCGATGTTTTTCCTTCCATAATTCTCTAGTAATGTAGCTTAAGAGATTGAAAATCTAATCTTTGGAGAGTTGTCTCATGGACACTTCATAAAACGAATTACAATTCACTCAACATTATTGAAAATTCCCTCCATAGGAGTGTGATCACTCATTCTTTTTAGTTATACTTTTTTTAAATCACTCTACAAATGTTTTATTAATCGGTAGTACAGTCAGTTCTAACTATGATATAGTTTGGTATAATGAATTAAACCTAAATAATAAGAAGAAACTTAATGAAATTATAAAACAAGCTAGTAAGATTGGTGCTGATGTTAAATAATTAGAATGCTTGTATAATGAATTGTTATCCAAGAAATTACAATGTATAATGCCTGATGTTACCTATCCAGTTCATGAGGCTTTTGCTCTCAGTAATTCTGGAAGTAATTCAACCCAAAGCTACGACCAACCGTTTTAACAATTCATTTATTCCATCAGCAGTCAGAATTTTCAATAGGCAGTTTAATAGAATGTGTTTTAATATAATTGCCAATGTTTTAATAATGTTATGAGTGTATCTTAGAAAATGTATCTCATAATTGTCTTTTACAGTTGTAACAATAAAGTATTTCTGAATCTGAATCCAAAGGGGTAATTTTCCAATCTTTAATTGTTTTCTTCTTTTATGGCTCCGTATGTTCAGGGAACTGTTCCCTATTTTCAGTCCATCTCCACTTATGTTACTTGATGGCGTTAGCTATCTGTAAGTGTATTCCATCGGCCTTACGCCTTACGTTATATACATTTTCATAAATGTTCGTCTAACTATAAGACCATTGGTATGATGTACTTTTATTCTTCTCCATTCCAATGGTTTCTTTTAAAATGTAAGGAAGCTTTCCTAAGAGAGGATAGTAGACGCATTTAATGTATTCAAAGCTGTCTATGCATCTCAGCTTGACAACTAGGCCTATAAATCAATCAACACCGCAATATATCATGATCAAAAATTACAAAAACATATATTATCTATATTATATGACATCCTTTCGATGTTTACATTGTATAAATTAATCTAGCTAATATTTACGATATATTATTGGCTGACCCATATATTAGCCTATCTATATTATTATAATTATATAATTTGATATTTATTAAAATAATGTTTGTAACATTTTTAGAGTAAATGTGAGGTCTCACCACAAAATGAGTCACATCGTTGATGAGATCAAATGTAGAAAATCAACAAAATAGGTCTGATGTCAAATTTTTAAGGTATTTAATATTAATCAATTATGAGTACTATGATACTTATATTTCATAATTATATACTTTTAGGTAAGTTTTCATGCTGGAAGGTACCCTTCACGCAGACTTTTGATCGTTTATTTTTAGATTGCTTTATGGGCGATTTTCTCAAAACTACCGTATGTTTTCATACATGGAAACTTCAAAAGCTCATATCTTTTGATCCACTTATCCAATTAAAACCATTTAAAGTGTAGATTATAGTATATACTGTGCTCTATAAGAAGGTAACAATAACTTAATTTTGGATTTTTCTACCATAAGACTCATTTTGTGGTGAGATCTCACAAAATGACAATTTCCTTCCAAAAGGTTAGTGTCTTTGTATTGCATCACGAATGATATCATGTGACGTAAATTCATTTTGTGTGAGTGATGTTCTTGGTTATAAACGTCGAATTCGACCTGATCTATTAAAATGGTTGGTTTGCTGGAAATCGGTCGGTCGGTCTGTTGGTTGAAAATATAATGTATTGATTAGAATTACGTTCTTTTGGTGAATAATAACCGACTTAATTGACTAAGTGATCAGTTTACCTTGTATTAAACTCAAGGCAATATGAATATAAAGCCGAAAAAATGAATGACTTGTTTTCCCTTCTATTGTTAATTTAATTCAGATGTTTTACCATCTAAAGCGTTATTTCGACCTAGGATTGCTAATAGCGTGATCTTTTCAATCTATTATTCAGTAATTTACACATTAACTGCTGTATCTAATGCGACCTTTCACTTACCATCCCATCTACATATGTAACTGTCCAATTTTGTTAATGTCCACTTCCCATCTCTTTTTGAAATGGTACATAATTATAATAAACATTTTTTTAAAGACGATTTAATACTTCAAGCAGAACTTTGCGTTTCGAAATAAAATTCAATTTTAAGAGGATTTCTTAATGTTATTTTACAAAATAATGCACAAACTATAACTCCAGCGTACTTTTTCTTAGAGAATTGTTGTAACAGACTCTATATGAGTTAAGGGTTTCAATTTATAATGACACCATATATTGGCACAAAACACGTTGACCCGCTTTATATACAATTTTACCCACTATGGACCGAGTCACGAACTCGAGTGCGAAGGTAATCACCACTTTCTTAGAATTTAAAAATTAAACACTGAAATTTAGATGACACATAATGAGAAAGTATATTTTTTTAATAAAACCCATTCCCTTACTACCGTATGATTTCCAATAGCGTTAATTAATTTATATTTTAATTCTATTAAAATTCATAATGATGTTCTACCTGGAATCAAGGAACAGGTGATTAACAAGAGGTGAGTCTGTAGTAAACAGGAGTATCATTAATTTAAACCTCTGTGACCTGATGTAACGGGATTATTCTACAACATATCGGTAAATTCCCTAAAGATTCCAAACGATAATTTCAATAATATGAACGAAATGAAAAACTAAGGAGAATCCGATCGACATTTCTACATAATGTTTAACATTGGTTACTTGCTGTAGAATAGAACATAATGGAAACAACGTTGGAAAAAGAGCATGATAGTTAAATTTGGATTTTAGTAGGTCCGTTGACTCTAAAGAGATCTATCGTTGATAAGACATTACTTTTAGGTCTTCGTTCCCAGAAGGGCATAGCCCATAAACGACTCCCCTCCATCTAATTTTGCCATTCAGTTGATTTTCTCTCAAGTGTGGCTTGCCATTTTTAATTTTAGATTGTGTTATAGGATCGTCCTTTTCTGCGTTTACCTTCAGAGCCAACGTAAAGCCAATGTTATAGTTGTTTCTGAGTGTTGCTATACACCTCTACTTAGTGCGATGACATCAACACTCCTAATGACCTCTGGTTTTACCTTTCCCAAAGTTTCTGTTTCTCTCCCTGACACTAGTTACTAAGACTAGAGTTCTTCTCAGCCATCTGTTTACACAGGTCTGCAGCTTACTCATTCGTCCTTTGTCTCTAAACCATGCACCAGCACATATTTGACATTGCTGTCAAAACATTACGTGTACGTTTCCATTAGAGAGCTTCATCAATTTTATCCTATATTTTCAAAGAAATGTAGGATAATTTTGAATTAACCACATCCATGGCTGGTCACACATTAAATGTTTATAAAGGATAGTAATATAGGCTACTGTACAGCCAAGCGACGGAGTGGACAGGACTAGAAAAAAAATCTAATGGGTATGTACACGTAATGAAGCGTCAGTTTGGTGTTACTGATTTTTCTACAAGTCAAAGTATTATTCAATCATGAAAAGATTATGTGATCCTTCTGGATCATGAATATTATCCACACGGTCAGGTATACTATGAATCAAATTTATTTAATTTTATAACCTATGATAAAACGATAAGACAGATAATGGTTTATGGGATAAATGGTTAATGCACTGGTGTTGTTTTTCCGTCAAATGATTGCACGCGGTCATGTATTGATTGGCACACTGATTGATAAAACGTACAAAACAATGATTAAAACAATTTAATTATTTACATTTTCTAGTTTGTTTCATATAATTATTTCATTTTTATAAACTCTAACCACGATAGAAAGAAAATAGAATTATTTAAGATACGTTTTATATCAGATATACACTAATGAAAATTACAGGCACGGTTGCCCATGTCTACACAAAAAATTACACAATTAATTATTTACATTTTCTAGTTTGCTTTATATAATTATTTATTTTTTATAAACTCAAAACACGATAGAAAGATATAGTTAATTATTTAAAATACATTTTATATCAGATATACACTGATGAGAATTACAGACATTGTTGCCCTATGTCAACACAAAATATTACGGTATAGCTCTTATAAATCCCTTGTATCTCCCTTATAACCCCGTATATCTCCGTTGAAGTCAAGATAGCCTACATTAGTTTTATAATTTTCACTCTACATTAGGTCAAACTGTCATTTTATTTGAATTTGGTGTGTGGTTTTTCATTTTTTTACTCCCGACGTTAAGACTGAAACATGGAGATATGTAGGCCTATTATAAGTAAATGTGACAGTGTTAACCGCTCACACGTTCACTTATATCCGTAGCATGTTCCTTAATAACATCCCGGTTGAATTTATCTTCCCTTCTATGCAGGATTAACATTGATAGTGTAAACACAGCTATATAATGGAGAATTTTTTTCTGGTCATGTAATAATAGGTCTATCTAGAATAAGCATGCCAGGTGGCAAAATTACCGTATATATTATAGGTCTAATGTAACCTACCTGCCAACATTTTGGGACGCCAATGCGTGAGACAACCGCCGTGATTAAAAGTCTGGTTTTGACAAGCAAAAAAGCGTGTTTGCCTTTTTGGACCTTAAATTACTACGTTTTTCTTCAAACGTTGAAGATATTTTTACGTCATTTTTGTCAGTTATTGTTTTTTTTTTACAATTGCTTCTCATACGCGAGAAAATGCGATGTATCTGTGAGATATCTAAATTTGACTCACGAATAATACGTGAGTGGTAGGTATAACATATACAGTTGAACCTCTCGTAAGTGGACACTCTCGGTTCCGGGAGAAGTGTCCGCTTACGGGAGGTGTCCGCTTACGAAAATTTTGGCCGATAGATGACCAAAGTTCTAAAAATATGTATACGTCCATGTCTCACATTTCACGGCCTTCTCAACACAAGTAGCCTCTCAAATTTCTAGACACTACATTATATTTTATTAAATATTGTTTATCGTTTTTAAGATTGGTTCAGTAATAATTTGAGCCATTACAGTGTAAGTTCGGTTTTGTGCAGAAATTTGTATTCATTGTACAGAAAAAACACTAAATTTTGTCCCCTTATGGGAGGTAAATTAACACATACAAAATCTAAATTTTAAGACAAAAAGTGTCCGCTTACGAGAGGTACCGAATGCACTGATTAGATAGGAAGGACAAAGTGGTGTTTGAATTAGTGTCCATTATGGGAGGTGTCTGCTTACGAGAGGTGTCCGCTCAGAGAGTTTCTAATGTAGCAGAAACGAAGCAGCAACAGTGGCCATCGTGTAACGATAAATGTTGCTTTATATTGAGGGTCAATCTGAGATGAATAGAGATTGGATAGTCCCAGGCCTGTATGAATGGACAGATATAATTCGGAATACTTTAACAAAGCGTTGAATATACATCAAAAGGCGATGGATAAAAGTCTTGTCTCATAGTATTTTGTTAAATTATGACACATTAAAAGTAATTAAAATAGTATGCAATTACCAAGAAGGTGTCGTATTTACCTCGCTTCCATCCTTAGCAAAATTCGTAGACCGCTGCTAGCCGAAAGTAGGATATAAATGATACGAAGGTCACGTAGGACCCCTAGATCTACTACGAATAATAGGACAGTGAGAATTAGGAGAGTCAACTTAAAAGCTTGTTTCTCAATATACATACAAAAAACTCGAACCAGCAAACAGTCGCGGCGATAGCGCGTTTTCATTCAAACAAGGACGTGGTGTCATTTTAATTAATAAGACTCATTCAAATTAATTTGTTAATTTGCAGTCTTAATTAGTTGGCCAACGTAACAATACGATTATACGCAACATTAACACGACCTTAAAATACATTCAAACGGTACTTCGATGGAGTGGTACTACAAAAAGCTTTATAACATCGAACTAGTTGAAGAAACAGACAGATAGTAAATAACCATAGTAATTCATTGGCAGGAAACATGTTGAACTGGGGAGGGGTGGGGGAGCGCACAGATTTAAGAAGAAACAATCCATTGAAAACATTACTGATGTAAAAATTGTGTATTCCCTCAAATAAATTTCATTTTACTTTAAAAACACAGTGTACAAATTAGTACATATTAATTGAAGAGAAAAAACAAAACTTATATCAGAATACACATCGCTAATGGTAGGATGAACACTCGTCTGATCACCAGGGGTGATTTACTTATCCCAAGACCTCACTTGGAAATTTT
>JAOTQE010115310.1:0-12937 GCA_025631205.1 Nesometra sesokonis
TGGAAAAACCGACTTTTATAGTTATAGTGACTTTTGTCGCTTTGGTTTTTTCCAGACCTTTTATATATTGTAAATGTACTGGTCAAACAAATAAATGAAAATGAAATGAAATAAGTCGTGTTACACTGTGTATTATAATACTGTAGTTCAAAACTACTGGTCACCTTTTATATATCTTTACATCTGTAGCCAATAAGTGACAAACATGATATCTCAACTGAAACTTTCCTCAAATATTGTGGTTTATCCAAAAAACACATGATTATAACTTTACTAAAAAAAAAAACATTTCAGGCATGACATGGCAAAACCACCAAGTTGATGCACAGAAAGTTATTGAGAGATAAAGAACAAGAAATATAAAGAAATACAAAAAATGTTTTTTTATTTTATTTATGTATATCTTTGGTTTTAATTGTCTGATTTGATAATTGACCCCTTATTTAAAAGCTTACAACAAGAATAATATGGTTATGATATTAACTCACTTTTTAGGTCCGCGCGAAGCGGACCTTAGGTTCTCACTTATGTTCTTGTTGTTGGTGTTGTTGCGACCATAACTTCAAAAGCGTTCAGCGTCGCCAGTTTTAAACTGACATGCTTGAAATTTTGTACACATAAATTAAACCCCATTCTCAACAAACGTTCATCGCCCTTTTTTAAAGTTAAACCCCAGGGTGTCCCCTACACCCACAAAACCAAAAACGCATTTCATCAAGTAGTGTAAAATACTGTTAGTTTCAACAAGCGCATGAGTAATTCGGTCGTAATAAGACATCGTTTAACTGACTGTTCTACAAAGGCGAAGGTCATGGGGTCGATTCCCACCACGGTAGGCTCTGGCTATTGTATTTTTTGTTCGGATGAACATTCAAATTATTTAAAATTATTTCTCTTAATTTGCTCTTTCAAACATTTTTCCTGCAAAATTTACTACCTAAAAACGTAAAATCATGCGACATGGTCTAATAGTGCTATAGTAAGTAATAATTGAAAATGCATTTACATCCCGAAATCGCTTTGAAAGCGCGGACCTGGTGAGCGGTCACTCTTGTTTAATTTTGCAACAACTTGGTGGTTTTGCCATGACATGCCACATTTACGTGTGCCTCAGAACTTGCTGGCATACTTCTCTTTCTACTACTCTGACCTTTTGTTTTTTTAATAGGATTCCTGTCCGTGCCTCTTTGCCCAGGCTATTGTCTCTATCACAACACACTACATGAAAGTAAATCAGAATGACAAGGATGTCATTCAAGAAACCAGAAACCTCATCAAAGACTCTGTAATAATGTCACACAAGCAACTACGAGAGAACTACCAGAAAGACGATCACAAGGCATCGGTAGAAGAGAGGATCAGAGAGGTTATCCTTCAAGTTGTTCTGCAGTTGGAGATGGAAGCTCTGTCACCCACAGACATCTTGTCTAGAATTAGTGGAGAGGGCTTGGATAAGAATGGACCAATGAATGATAATAGTAGTGACAATGATAGTGAATTACCAGAAAGTCTGCAGGTTGTGGTTGATGAGGTAACTATATTTAATTTAATGCCACCCCATGGGGAGAGCAGAGAGGTATCATGGAATTTGGGAAGGGTGGTCATCCCCGATTGGATACTAATTTCATTCATTTCTTCCTTGGAAGAGGATGATATAGCACTCCTGGATCAGCTCTATCTGTCTGTATGTCTATCTGCTCAATTATCTCAACAACGGTTGGCTTGATTTACTTCAAATATTTAGTCAATGTCTAAAACCAATGTGATTCAATCCTTCAAGGTGGTGATCATTCAGTTTAGAGTCAAATGTGCCTATGTTAAATCCAGTGACATTGACAATACATTTGACATAAAACTAATTTGACTTAGAGATTGTTAATTATAAATAATTTGATTTAGAGATTGTTAATTAAAAATAATTTGATTCCGAGATTGTTAATTAAAAATAATTTGACTTAGAGATTTTTAATTAATGGAAAGCCACAATCTGGTACAAAAAATAAAATTGAGTTAGATTTTATTTGACTTAGTGTTTCTGCAGGAAAAATTATCAGATAAATTATCCCAATAAAAGTTATCCGATAAAAGTGCTGCAGAAACGGGTGTTTAACCTATTCTGACATAATATGATTATCCGATAATTGACCTAAATGCGATAATTTTTTATCTTTGACATGGGTTCAACCTTGATCTTGCTTTTGGTGCTTTTGCGAGGAATTCACCGTGGTGCAACCAGGGTGCCACGCGAGGAAAAGGGAAATCACCAAAAAATCACCGGAAGTTAGTAGACTCACAATGCATTATGGCCTACACTGAGTGTGCGCATTTGTATTTTTTCAAATTGATTTGATTGGATGATATTTTATCGGATAATCTGTAATTCCTGCGGAAACACAGCCTTAGTCAAGTTTGACTGTACTATCCAAATTCTTATTTTTAACAGGAAAGGGGTTTAAAATATATATTTTTGTCTTGTTAATATAATTTATATTTATGCACAATAATTTACCAGGGTAACTTAGTCAGCAGTGTTCTATGATATATTTTCTATGATTTTTCAGATGGTTGCCATGTTACAAACAATCCCTTTCCTAGCTGATCATAACAAGTTGACAATGTTTTTAAAAGAAAAGTTGTTGCCAAAGTAAGTAAAGTAAAAAAAAAATCAAGCTGGTACTTTGTGTATAGTCTCCATTAGTGTTAAACAATAATTTGTAGCACCCTTCCCTCCCAACATGATGTATACATCGTTCTCAAATAATTGAGGGGGTGGGGGTACAAAAAGAGCAATGGACAACTCCCTATATAGAATAATTTAATGTTTTAGAATGATATTTAATGTTTTAACATAATATTGATTTATTACATATTTATTAAAACCTTAAAAGATTTTAAGAAATATGTAATAAATCAATCATGTTAAGCAGACTATTTACATGGTTCCCTAATTATATCAGGACTATTACCCTACTATTTTCTTATATATGACACCTAGATAGATTCCTGCAATGTGATTGGTCGATTTTTATCAATCATTTTGGCACATTTCATGGTGACTTCATGAATCGTCTCATTTTGAATCCATTTACTGTGCAAGTTTGGATGGACAGAATATTTCATGAGGTGAAAAATGAAATAATCCATTCAACTCTGCTACGCCTCGTTGAATGGATCATTTCATCTTTCACCTCATGAAATATTCTGTCCATCGCACTCATAAACATTCATTATTTGTATATTAATTAATACATGCAATTGATAAGATATTTGTGTTACATAAATAAATACAGAGGTCAAGAAAGAAACAGTGTGGTTGTCAACACACTTGAAATGAATTTGATGCATGGTGTCTTTTAACTCATATTCATGCTTTGTTATGTAAATGCACAACATTTGTGAGGTTTTATCACAAAATGAGCTTTACTTTACAAAAAAATTAAAATTGAGTTTGTCGTATCCCAATGGAAGATATAGGTTCATAGGTTGAGTATAACCAGAGAAAAATAATTTTGAAATGTACTCACGTAAAAAAACTTCAGAGAAGATAACTGTTGACTTCTTGTCTGTTATTTGAAAAGTAGAAATTAGTGTATTTAAAAATTGTTTAATAAGATTTTTAAAGTGAGAAATTATCAAAAATATAGAGGCTTCCAACCTTTTTGATGTTTTTTGCTCATTTTTAGCATATAATGTTGCAATATTGGGGGTAAATAATTTTAAAATAACCTAATTTCTAGTATCATCGTCATAACTTAGGTATTTCTTCTAGATAAGCAAGTTATTTTCAAAATCTAATTTTTGTCATTTTTCAAGTGACAATACATCTTTAATAACATATACAATGTTCTTATCTACAGTTACAGTGATACTGTGCCATATATGCTTGTGGGTATATATGAAGGTTTATTGCAACCAGTTCCTAACTCACTCCGTTCTCCAAATATTGAAGACTTGTTGAGCATCCAAGCACCACCATCATCCTCATATGGATCTGTCAGTTCTACTGGCTCAGCTCCTAGTAACAGAAGCAATAGGTAAATTAGTGTGGCTATCACCTTGACTCTTTGAATCCTGAGGCCATGGTATGCGCTCCCTACCATGGCTTCACAGCAGTGTGCATGTGAACACGCACAAATGCGCACCTATGAAAACAAAAGAATCATCAGGATATAAGAAATATAGGTACATAAAATATAATTATGAATAAATAATGATTAAAATATGATTTTTTTATTACTTTAATCTTCCTCACACTCCCCTATGGTATGCTCATTAACAAATTTATCAGCTGTTTGTATCCAATGAAAATTGTAATTATGCCTGAAAATTTTTAAGTTAACCCTTTAAAGTCGTGGGCCGTATCCCATACAGCCTAATATACAGCCCCAGGCTGCATGGGCCGTATACAGTACGGCCTTGGCTTTTAACCAAATTCATAGGCGTTATACACATGCTAAGCACTTTTTTAGTAATGCTGCCCTCTATAGATAGGTAATTTGAGGGAATTTCTTGATATTTGGCGAATATGGCATGCCCAAGTGGTCAAAATGGAAAAAATGAAGCAATCTAGGTGTAGTTTAGGAAAAATGGGGGAGGATGTTGATCTTGGTGAGGATATAACGAACTAAAGAAGACTGAATTTGAGTCTGATGGTAAACGCAATGCTTCTAGCAGTTCCACCGATGATTTCATACTTATATTGGAGTGACATTTTTTTGCTAATTTATAGATAAAAAATACCCTTTATAGACATCAAAATTGCATTTTTTGAACATGTCACCTTTGACCTAGGTCAAAAGTAAAAAAAAAAATTATTTTTGGGAAGCCCAGTACCTATACTATAACAATAAATATAATATTTGATGAAAGTTACAGTCATAAAAATGTAATTTTTATTTTCCTGAAGTTATTAAAACCCATTAAAAAGCTCCGTTGACCTGGGACAGAATGCCTGGAACTTCAAAGTGTTAACAGTTGAAATTATCAATGAGGTAAACATGTCTGTGTAAAACCTTAATGTTGTGTTGTAATAGAATGGGGAGCCTAGCTATGGCATATGGTGCTGCAGCAGTTACTCCCATGAGCGCAAGGTTCATAACCACCCCTAATCGCAAATAAAAACTACTACTATGCTTTACCATTAAAATTGCTGAATCATCTTCTAATTTATTTGCATGTGTTTCTTTGATACTATTACTTTCCAAAACCTGTAGCTAAAATCAATATTGACCAGAAAAAAATTTACAGAAAAACTTTGTTTGAAGACAACGTATCTTTCTGGGGATTAACATCACCAACGTAACTATTTCAAGATTATTACACAAGTGCTCTTAGAAAAAGCGGAAATAAGTGATGTCTAATGTTGCCTTAGTGACCCCATCCTTCTCTTTGGAATAAACCTCTCTATTGTCTTCATATCCCTGCAAGCACTTTTTCGCCTACCTTCTATTGTGTTCCTAGAATATAACCGAAAATAACCAAAACATTATGTTTTGTACAACCGACTGACCCCCAGTTTTGAAAATCAGGATCAGCCGTTTTTATTGTCGTATTTTCCAATTTTTTTTTTTGCTAAATACATACAGTTGTCAACAAATTGTAAGAATTATGTTACGTTATCCTGAATTTATAAGAAATATTAAAAGTTATCACAATATCCAACTAGAGAAAATAAAAGAGATTTATTTACTGAAAATATGGTAACAGGTGCCTACAAAAAATAGGTTTCTCAACTTGGGCAACATATTTTTTTAAGCCCAACTGTTTCTGCCAAAAATGTTTGTTTCATTAATTATTGATCACCTGTTCCTTAAGATCAGAAAATCCTCAGCCTGAATAAATAGAGAATAGTTTCCTTATATTTAATTTTGTTAATTTGTTTTTATCTACAGAGCAAGGGGAATAAAACGTTTACCCAGCATTGCTAACATTCCAACCAGAACTATAACAGTGGATGTGAAAAAGATTGACAATAAACCTAAAGAATCAAGTGAAAGGGTAAAGAAGAAAACAGGTAATCAAGGAAACATCTCAAAGTTTAGTCTTTGTCTCTGCATTTAATCAATAATTTCTTCTTAATTAAAAGACATTACTATATAATTTAACTACAAAGTTTAATGTTTTTTTTGATTAGTTAAATTAGGTATACTAGTATCTGAAAATACTGTATATTTGAAATTTATAATGGCAAAAACCTGTTAACATGTTAAAACAAATGAGATTTGAATTCCTCTGCCTCTGTGAGTGGAAGTTGAAGATTACTTGTGATTGATCCTTCTGGGGTAGTGGTAGACGGCCTTGTGGATGCAGTTGTTTGAAGTTTTTGTTAAGATTTTAAAATATTGCCTTTTTAATGACATTGCCAAATCACTTTAGTATTTTTTTGCATTTGTATTGTTATAATTTCTATAAGGTCGTATTCATGTTTCTTAGGAAAATGCTTAGAATAGAGTGAAGGTGCCTGATATAAAAAAAATTAAGTTTTGTCTTAATGTTTTGAGAGTGCAAGATTCAGCGGTAATTGGATGATTGACTTATATATCAATAAATAAATATTAATGTTTCAACACAGTCTAAAAATTATAATTTTCTCTTTAATTTGTGTGTTTAGTTGTGGAGGAAGCTAAGAAAGTGAGAAGAAATTTATTTATGGGAAACGGCCTGGAAAATGATGATGTAAAGAAACCAAGCTTGTCACGGAGAAAGTCAGTAGCAGTGATGCAAACCACAAAAACATGGTAAATCCACTGAAAAATAAGGTCATGCAACCTTCGTTGGGCCAATGTTTCAGATATAGTATTTTATCCACCCCCTACAGTACAAGGTCATGTCTAGTAATTGTGAAAGAAAATAAAATGTTTTTCTTTTTTTTTAATGAAGTAATATTCAATTTCGCTGCTTTAACTGATTCAGTATTATGTAATTTATTGAACCGCATGTGAGTAATATCTAACCCGCCAAGATAACCTGATTTTGCCATGCGACAGTTGTTTATTCAAGAAATTAAATCTGAAAGCGTGTAGCTTATGTGGCAGGGCAACATTGTGAGCTGCATACCTATTGCAAATGCACAATGAGGCCTAGGCTACAACAACCCTCTAAATTCTGGTTTCGCACAATTTTTCTGTTGATTATACAGAATTACTGAGTAATACAGATATCCGTAATACCCAAAGCTACAAGAATTGTTATTAATGTTTATTTCGAAAATCTGCGAGAGAAGACATTGATTTCTATTTTAAAGACTCCTGCCTAGTCTAGCGGTAGGCCTAGGCTATCCAAGATAGCAAATCAGAACTTGCAAGTAAACAACTGTATTGAATTATAATTATAATATTGAATGCCTATTTTTGTGGATACCGAAAAACTTTGTACTCGCTGTGGCAAAATATTGAACTAATCTTCGACTTGTTCAGTATTTTGTCACAGCTTGAACAATAGTTTTTAGTATCCCGTCAAAGACATTCAATATTATATAAATGTAACCTTAAGATTTTTTTTTTCCTTAAATGACGGGATGAGGGAATGGCTCATTTCCCCTAATGGAGTGTGCTGGTAGGCCTAATCTTTATATTCATATAATAATTTTATTTTTTCTACTAACCACCACCCTCCCCCAATTACCATAATAATTATTTGTTTTAAATAAAGACATTTTAGACGTATTTCCAACATTTTTTTTTATTAATTTTAGGAAAAGTCCCAGACGATCAGGCAGAGGCTGTTCTAGGTCAGGTGTTATCCTCAAAACCAAAACAGTAAAAGAGACGCCTGGAAAACGACAAGTAATCTGTGCTATGCTTGAAAAAATGGAACGTGCAAGGTAATGATATATAATGTAGTTGGATTTATAAAGCGCCTTTTACAGAAGAGTCTCATGGGGTGTGGACCAGATGTTACACATTCATATGACTTTCTACGCCCCTAAAGGTCATGTTTTGCAGCCCGATACAGGCACTCACAGCAGGGGATGCATGGACCAGTACAACCGGGTAACCCGCTACTTGTCTCCAAAGATGTAATAGGTTCTTTATAATACACATGAGCCATATATGTACACTGGGCCTATGTTTTATAGTCCTTATCCGAGAAAACTTGTTCCACCACCAGAACAATGGTGGAAGTGGGCCTCAAACCCATGCTGTTGTTAATGTTATAGCTCACGGTTCCCCTGCATTAACCACTCAGCCATACAACTTGTGCAGGTAAGTTCATTCAAGTAACATTCATTCCTAATGATAACATAATCAATGCTGAAACTTGGAATAAAAACATGGTGCATAAAACTTTGTACACATATATTACAGATTATTTCCAACAAACATTCATCGCCCTTTTTCAGAGTTACACCCCAGGGTGTCCCCTAGACCCAGAAAACCAAAAATGCGTTTTACCAGTAAGCAGTAAGAACTCTAAAATAAATCTGGAGATATCGAATACTTAGTGGCACGGTCAGTTAAGAATATAATCGTTTAACACAACCGTTCTAATAAAGCGAAGGTCGTGAGTTCGATTCCCACTGCTGACAACAATAAAATATTTTATTTTATCTTATTTCTATCAAAGTTTAGAGAAAACAAAATTGTGTGTACGTCTGAACATTCTAAATATTTAAAATAGTTTTAAGCTAGTTTTCGCTTCCAAACTACTGTCGAAACTACAAAAAACATCCTTAGAAAGTTCAGTGTAACGTATCCCACTAGTGTTAATTAATAATGAAAAAATACTTTTACAACCCAGAATCGCAGTGGAAGCGCGGACCTGGTGAGCGACCGCTCTTGTTACCTTTGTCCTTTGGTCAAAATTGTTTTTGCAATTGTTTCCTCATGATGCCATGCCATCAAAAATTCACTGGAAGTTTAAAAGAAGAATAAACAAAACATGGTCTACACTGAGTTTGTACAGTTGCATTTTTAAACTTTTATCTCAATTGTTTATTTTAGTTTATAGAAATTCAAAATTCCTTTTGAAAATACCTTAAAGGGGAACTCCGAGATCAAATTTGAATGTATACACCTATATAGAACAAATTGGTTATGACATCACTGATAAACACTTAAAACATTTGACTATGAGATAATAAAGGAAACATTTTACAAAGTGGGTTTTACATCAAAAGTTGGGTCTACTACCCATATTACGCAAGAATTGGAAGGTTATGGATTTTGAAAGGGTTGTGTTTGAAAACCGTATTGTAAATCGTATTACAAAGTACCTGTTCTTATGTGAATTTAACTGATCCTTACATTTATGCAAGTTATATTTGTAAAATGATTTCATTTTTCAAGCACAAGCCTGTCAAAATGTATAATTTTTCCTATTCTTTAACACTGCGTAATTTGAGTAGTAGACTCAATTTTGACTTAGGACTCACTTTGCAATGTATTTTGTAGCATTATCTAACTTTTGAACTGTTTGTTTGAAATTTTAACTGTTAGGTCAAAACAAATACACCGAATTAGCGACCTTGTTTACATCAGGATTCGTGGGTATAAATATAAATAGAGGGCACTATTTTCTATACTTCGCTGTGTAAAAGGAGCTAAGAAAGGACAAATTTAAAGTTTTATGTATTTGTAATTCGTCATTAGGAACTCATTCTAAACCATTGGGATACATTCATAAATCCTTTTTACAATAGCTACATTTAGTTTTATTTAAATTGGAATGGATTAAATTTGCGGATAACAATGAATGGCTTTAGGCCCAAAGCATGCAGACAGTGCTGATTCGCTAGTGCACATAGCTGCTTAGCTCTCCTGAGTGGATCAACGGAGATCCAACTTTTGGCCTAGCTTAAATTATGTATATTTTCTTTTAAATGTAAATTACAACCAGATCAGCTGTGTTATACTTAATCTTAGACTAAGTTAGATGTTTACTAATGCTTTAAAAATGATCATACTTGCTAAATTCAATGTGTATTTCAACGAAATTGTTGGGTAACATTCCCACTTGCCCAATGTTATGAGATGGGACTTCTCGGTTTATTTTGGTTCTCGTACCCACAACGGCGAGTTTTCGTGACGTCACAGGCCATCGCTAATTCGGTCAATTGTTCTATAGATTTATTCACAACAATTTTAATCCTTGAGTTCTCTTTTAAGGTTAGTGAACCTTTATACTTCAAGGTAATTGCAGTCTGTATGTATTAAATATAAATATCTTTGCTTGTTTTCATCGTCCAACCATTTTCCACGTTTTCTTCTGCATAATGTACTTCATTTATTTTCATTATTTTATTCCCACTATATATATTTGTTATTTGTTTGTAGAAAAATGCAATAAAACAAAAATCGGTTTATTTTGATTCAATTTTTCATATATTTTTATTTAGCGTATTATTTGGAAGTTTGATATTAAAAAAATATATTTCTTTCAGACAAAAGCAGCAAGACAACGCAGGATCAGAAACACTTGTTCAGGTAGTTGAGGAATCTCCCATAAAACCAGTCCAAGAAACAGATGTAAAAGGTGATCCTATAAAATGATAAATTATGTTATATACCTCATACATAGATTCCGGTTATCTGATTGGTCAAACAGCAGATGATAGTTCCAACCATCAAGTTCCATGGGAAAAAAGTACTATCACCTATGATATAGTACTTTTTCACTTAATGATAGTAACTTTTTTACCTATCGCAGTGTTTAATTTTCTAGGCCTATCAAACATGGATTTTTGTTATGGTAGCCTAGGCTCTGGTCTTCTCATCACATCGTGACAATAGATTATTCCACGAATATAGAGCAGTCAATATTTGTTTTATATAACCTGGTATTTTAATGGATGGTTTTGTATGCACCAACCTCCTTCCCCTTCCCCAATTAAAAGAAAGTTTAGTTCTGTAAAAATAAACTAATAAACTTGATGCACACACTTGGTATGAAAGCTGGCAGAGTTTAACAAAAAACATGTAAAAACACCAGGGTTCATATGCGTTCTTAAATTTTTTGAAAGTCCTGGAAAAACAAACATGCATTTTCCAGTACTGGGAACTTCTGGAATAGGCTAGTTGTCCTTGAATATCCTGGAAATTTCATGATAATAAAATTCAGTTGTAAATTAGTAAAACGGCTAATTTTATTAAACTCCAAAGGTTCATTTTAATGAACCATGCATGACAAGACCATTGGTTGAATGTCCTTGAAATTTAAAAAAAATATGACCTGGAATGTCCTTGAAATGCCCTTGATTTTTATTTGTTTTAAAGTGTATGAACCCTGACCACAGCTGTTCCATGGAATGAAATAATCTCCGTAAAACTCAGGCACCCCCAATCATTACTATACACCGTATCCAGGGACGCAAGCACTATGTTTTATGTAAGAGTACGGTATGCCTACCTTTTAAACAAAACTTTTTGATATCAAACTTTAAATTTCTTTAACTACCTTTAGCACAATTCTCTTTATTCGAATCTTAAGAATTTGTTAAAACAATTATTATTCTGATAAGGAATTGTTTAAAAAATATGAACAATAATCATACAATCGATTTATTTGAAAATATAATAAAGTTATAAAACCAAAATAATCGACCAAAAATTGTGAACAAATGCAAATTTAAAACTGGCCTTTATTTGTGTATTAACCCCAGTGATAATTTTTTGAAATATATAATAGACACTATGTGATTCTATAATGACAGAGGATAGTGTCAGACATTGCAAAAGTAATAGTTTGAGGGTAAATTTAAAATTAAGTTAAGAAAATCGTAGGCCTTGTTTGTTATGTTTGCCCTAAACACAACAATGCACAGGGAAAGAATCGCTGAGTGTGGCTCTCATGTGTGCGTATGAATACTGTTTGAGATACATGTCTAGAGATATAGGCTAGCATTCAAGGTAGTGTAAAAAGTGTGTTTTTATTCTAGATTACTACTTAAATTACATTATTTAATTTCAGCACAATGACTTTCTAATTAATCTTTTAAATTATATGTTTTTAAAATCACAAACAAAATCAATACAAATAAAATAATGAAACAAACACAATTTATAATTTCTGCATAGCATAAATTTGATAAGTAAAATATCAAATACACTTTTCTGACATATGCTATTAATTTTTTTTTGTAAAATTATATACAATTTAATATAACAACGTTTATAGGCCCACGCCGAGGGTAGGCCTAGTTGTTGCTACATTGTAAATATAGTCATTTTCGAAGTGTACGTGTGCACGTTGAGCGTCGCGTAGCCGCGTTTATGTTTATCAACATTGGGTTTGTGTCGGGAATTTAATAATTTAGGCCTAAGAATTGTAATAATAATTCAAAAGTTTGCCTTGAACTTTGATTAAATGTTAATGAAAATGTTTTGTTGACCACTCCTGAAAACGAAAATACCAACACACCATCAAAGAAAATTCTTTTAACAAATAGTAATTGACAACAAATTAAATACCTTTAATATTTCTACAAACTACCAAAAACCATTCTGTTAAAGCAAATTTGAATCTGCATTATAAACACGTTGTAAAGTTCCTGAACAAGTAATCTAAAACATACTTATGTTGTAATGCTTCTAAAAGCATTTAGTTGCATGCTATTGGACATTTTTACAAAATTGTCAACGCTGTGCGTTACGCTGGTTGCTATGTGGTGTTTGTTTTTTTTTTTTTCTTACTCAGCACTGTGTGTAAAGAATTGAGGGTGCCTAGCTTAATTTGTATGCTTGGAACAGCAGTGTGACATACCCAATTTGGCAAAATAACCTTTTTGCTTGTAGAATTTAAAACCTAGATGACTAGTTGAATTGGACCTCCCAATTTCAAATCATGGCTACAGCCCTGCATTGAGAGTGTTTTTCATTCATTCATTTTAACTTTATTTCGGACTTGTGGTCGATATTCAAAAAACATAAACATGAGATATAAGCAAAATGAAAGAGCAAAACACAGTGGTGGATTTAAGGGGACTTTAAGTCTCCCCCCC
>JAOTQE010115321.1:0-12936 GCA_025631205.1 Nesometra sesokonis
CTAGCCACAGAATGTAATTGAGTAATGTATATTATGTTATTCCGAATGAATTATAACACTCACTGAACAAATTAAATGGAAATTAAGAGACTAAGAATTGTCCAAAAACTAAGCCTAGCGAGTCCTGCTACACGATGCCAAGCCGCGTTCAGGCAGGCTGCTAACAAAATCCACGGGCTACCCACCGTGTGGGCAAATGACAAAGATCGACTTCGTAAAACCGCTTGTTTTCCTTAAAATGAATTTTTTACCTAAAATCTAGCCTAGCATGTTTTAATTAGATACTTGCTTGATATATTTTTGGGACATTCAATCATTTAGTAATTTGTAATGTTAACATTTTATGATGATTTTACTAAAGAAAATCGGATCCCTCTAGAAACAGCTTTCGCTCGATTCGGGATTTTACGTCAGAACCGACCATTTACAAGCGGGGGTGTAAATTTATTTCAATTACGCGATTGGGTATAAAACCTTGGTAACGTCAATTCTCCTTTACCGCATTTTGAAAATAGTTTGTCTTATGTGAAAAAAAAATCGAAAATATCCATTTTAAAAATGTAGATCGCAAAATTGACATGGAATTTCGAATAATAAAAGTTAGTTTATCGAATAAATATACAATTGAGCTTTAATTTAATACTAAATTAGCCAAATTGCAGACAAGCACCAAAAATCATCACACGTGTTATATTACTTGCCTTGCCTATAAAACCCACAAAGCTTTGGAAATTCAAAGCTTTCCACCTACGTTGGATTTTACCAAAGATAAAACAAAGGGAAAGATCGACCAGATTCGATTATGCGCGGAACTCCATCCGGGTTCCAATTTTCAATCGGACCCAAGGAGGCGCACTTTTTCAAGCCCGTATTCTACGGTTCGCATGCACCCACCCGCACAGCGCGACATTCGTCCGTTAAGCTTGGTTCCCACTAGGCGACGCGTCTGCGCTACCGCAAGTGATGTGACGTAAGGCTCTTCCAGTATTCAGCATTCCGCCCTCTGCGCGCAAAGTTGAACCATCACCACGGCTGGCACTGGCATTTGTGTGACGTATGACGCTGAATACTAGTGGTTCTCACTTGGACGCAACATATTTGACGTGCGGTGTAGCTGCGCTCGACGCGTTGCTCTAGTGAGAGCCAAGCTTTACCAGAGAGTTCCAATTACTACGCAACAGGCAGCCCGCCCCCACGCTGTTGGCAGAAAAATTGGGCGTCCAGTGCGCCATTTTGAGCGTTCCATTCTAAAACACGCGAACCGTCGCGTGTACTCATTCTTGTGCTATTTATATTCTTTGATTTTACCACAACAATGAGCAGATTCCCAGTTGAATATGGCTGACGGTGGTAGGCCTAGAATAATTTTAATTTGCAGGGCATAGAAAAAGATCGTGGAAATGAATCACGAATTGTTAGAATGGTAAATAAATAGTAAAGATATTAGATCGATAAGTCTTCATTTGAATCATGTTCTATACTTTATTTGAGACGTTTTAGAAAATAGTGTAGGGCTAGGCTAGGTAGGCTAGGCCTAGACGAACCAAAATTGGTTCTCGCAATTGGTGATTAGCGCGAACCTTTGCGCGAACCGGTTCGCGGGTTTGCGTCGAAATTCTAGGCCTGACAAATGAATATAGCCTCTATGTAGTAAGTACTGTAGTCCTACTTAGTCCACAAGGGAAAATTGGGTATTTCGATGATAAGTACTTTAAACTTGTGAACTAAGTTCTGTTTTCTGCAAGTTGTATAAACTGTAGACTCATCAAGATGAGCAGGTGGTTATTCTGGTGTACTGTTCCATACGTGACCCCTGTTGTAGACAGACGAAAGAGGCTGAGTACAAGCCAATACTTATGTGTAACGTCTGGTCCACAGCACCTTGAGACTCTAATGTATAAGGTGCTGAACTACATTACATTACATACTATATTGAAGTTATTAATCCATAGCTTGAATTGATTCTTAAGAATATATAAAATAAACCTAAGTATGCTTTGTGTGGTGTTATATCATTAAAGAATAATACCGTACTGACAATGTTAGCAGGCTTATACCAGGAAAAGTTATGTCCACATCATACACTGACTGGATTCCATGTTCAATGTTGTGGGCTTATACCAGGCAATATTATGTCCACATACACTGATTAGATTCCATGTTTAATGTAGTGGGCTTATACTAGTGTATAGGTCCACATCCCACACTTACTGGGTTTTCATGTTCAATTTAGTGGGCTTATACCAGGGAACATTATGTCCACATCATACGCTAACTGGGTTTCTATGTTCAATTTAGTGGGCTTATATACCAGGGAACATTATCTCCACATTTGACTGGGATTCCATGTTCTACGTAGTGAGCTTATACCAGGGAATATTATACCCACTCCCACACTGATTGGATTACATGTTCAATGTAGTGGGCTTATACCAGGGCAGTACAGTAATAACAAGAGCGATTGCTCATTAGGTCTGCCCTTTGAACTGTGATTACACCACCCTATTTTAAAAGTTGTCTTGACTTAGTCTTACTACACATTGCATGGATGGTGCTACAAATTAATCCTATGTTGTAAGCTACCTAAGGTAATGAGTTTCGATCACAGGATTCGAACTTGTGACCTATGTGATGTAAATGGTCCCGTTAAACCATGTGTTAACAAACATTTTCATTATCCATGCGACAAGATTATTAGTGGTATTGTACAGTTTAATAAAACCCAATATTTTGTTGATGTAGTGGGAGCCCTGAGGCTAAATTAAAAAATGGGTGAGGAACGTTTGTTAGAAAGTAACTCAATTTTATGTGTACAGAATATCATACGCATGCACTTAAAACTGGCGACTCTGGACACATAACGTTGTGGTTACAACAACACAAGAACAAAAGGTAATTCTAAGGTCCACTTCACATAGACTTAATAATAATAATCCAGACTGATTTAATGTACATACCACTAAGCATATGAATACAATATTGGAATTCTTAAAACATACAATTCACACTTATACATTCAAGTTATGATAACTATTATATTACTATAGTTTTCAATCCAAAAGTACTGTGTTTCTTTTGTTATTACAAAAAATAAGTTACTTAACGACTAAAAGAAAATGAATAATAAAATATTTGTCCACCTACACAGTGCTTTTTTCAGGGTATTCATTATCCCAACCATATGAGGGGAACTCGATAGGTTTTCCGACAGTCACTGTTGTTGCCTCTGCTGTTTGAAATATATTTTTACCTGCTCCCTTACCTGAAAATTAAAAATAAGGTATAATAAATATATTTGTATGATTAGTGATGAAAACATTTGTGGTACAACACACGTGTAGTTCTGGAATGAAATATTGGGTTTAGAACTAAGAAACTACATAGGCAACATGATGGAGGATTGATTACAACTGCACAAGAAATACTGACTGAGTTATTTTATATGAATAGGACAAAATTACAATCATGAGAATACTTTTCAGGTATAATTGTTTGATAGTCTATCAACTGGTGGTTGGGCTTAGCAAGTTCACTTGAAAAGGAAGAATTTTGATTGGTTGATTTTACTAGTAAACATTTATTTTGATCCTCCCACTTGACAAATATGGAGGGGGCAAGATTACATCATCCTAGTATCCTGGAGAAGTGTAAAACAAGTTGCTTGTACAGATTAAAAGCTTAGACTGATTGTGATCGTTAGTGGCGCTGCATCAGATACAAGATTGGAACAATGCAGTTGTATTTTATAAATTGATTTGAATGGATATTTTAAAACAGATAATCTGAAATTCCTGTGGAAACATAGCCATAGGTAAACTTGACTCTCTAAAATCTGAAATTTATGGAAAATCACAAAAAATAGCTGGTCCCAATTGTGATCTGTTATGGGAAGTTTGACAAT
Organism: Nesometra sesokonis; assembly: GCA_025631205.1. Classification (NCBI taxonomy): domain Eukaryota; kingdom Metazoa; phylum Echinodermata; class Crinoidea; order Comatulida; family Antedonidae; genus Nesometra; species Nesometra sesokonis. The sequence continues at coordinate 3,902 of JAOTQE010115321.1, forward strand.
ACACTATTTATAATTACCATGTTTTCGTGGAGCATTTTTCCAGCCAGTTGGCGTACAGACCATATCAAGTGGAAGCTGTCTTATCAACACCGATGAGGTTTCAATATGTATCCTCTCATGATCAATACCCATCAGCACTGCCCACTAAAAACAAATATTGCAAAATATACATAGCATTGAATTATTTACAAACTTAATTACATTGCAATGAATTCATATCCCCAAAATGCAGATTCATGGAAGCACCTACTAAAGCTCTTTTCACACAGAAAATACCGCAATGTTGTCATAACCATGCCGGTATTACTGCCGGTTTAAACTCTATCACATAGAAGGTCAAATTCCATTAATCAGGCCTTCATTAAAACGATCAAAGGAGCGTGAAAAGTCGCGCTCCTAACTCATTAAACTATTATTAATATTATTACATTTACAATTCATCGGAAAAACCCCGGTGAAAAAATAAAAATAAATATTTTCTAAGCAGGTAAAAATAATGGACGTTACCGAAAAAATATATGTATTTCATGTAATTTAACACATGTACACCCCTGTTTCAAAATGGACTGTGCCACTAGAAAAGACAACAAGAAAGGCGACCATTTTTCGCGAAGATTTTCAAGCCTAGTACTTTCAGTATCGTGTGTTGGCATGTTAGGCACGTGCCACCCCACGATCTGTGGTTGTGTAGTAATTATCGCAAATTTTTCAGGAGAGGATATAGAGCTCCTTAATATTTTGAGGAGAGCTATTCGTAGCTCTCCTCTTATTTCTTTAAATGAAGGTCTGGTTAATATGACGGTTTCCTGTGCAAAAGGGCCCAGAGGGAAGGCATAAAATTGGCAGTCTTAATTATAGAATACTTCCAACTTTGACCTTTGTTTAGTTCTGCCTCACCACGTAATCCGGCATTATACAGTGGACCCTTTAACACATATCTGACCTAAAATAGTAATGGCAATATAATTGTAATGTGTCTAGGGTCTGAGACGGTCTAACGTATGCCAGTACCCTTTCACACTAAAGCTGGCATTCATGAATTAACGCAATATTCCCATTTTACAGTTCTGTGTGAAAGGGGTTTAAGAATATGTGTCTGGAATCAAACCAACCAAATTAATTGCACCCTGTTGTTATGTCAACAACAGTGCCTTGAACATCATATAAAGTTCAAATGCATAGGCAAAGCCTGCACACTGGGCAAAATTGCTGAGTCACATATATTATATAATTTATATATACTTGCTTTTCACATACTATATCTAATCATATATTTGGTTGGATGACTACTCTAGCTAAACAAAACATTAAATAAATAAAATTAGAAACTGAATTGAACATGTTCCTACTGTTGTAAATAAAAGCTGTATCATTAATCAAATATTTACTTACCCATTGACTGTCCATCGTGATGGGCAATTCCAATGGCGTTTCCTCGATGACTTTGCGAATAACATTCCGAACTTTCAACCTGTACGACACCACATCCTCTAAGGCCGGCCACTGATAACTTCCTCCCATCCTGTAATTCTCCTGTAAGTAATACAAAAAATAAACAATACGATTAGAAATTGTAAAATGTGTCTGGATTAAATTATCAATATTTAGGGGCCGTGTCAATGTTGTTCTAATGCAGTATCTATTGCTATAAAGGGTATGTTCAGACTCAACGATTAAGCAGAGTGTAACAAAAGTTGTGTACAAGTAGTTGTGTCTAAAGTAGCTGACGATTAGCATAAATCCCTAATGCGGAGTGTAACTTGTGCTTCTTGTAAACCCTAGATTAACGTAAGCTATGGAGCTACGCCATATATACTTGAATGATTTTGACCTTTTGTCACACCTTGACCAAGCACAATCAATTACGAAAGACTGGTCATAGAAAAACCCACTGGCTGCAATTTCAATTTCAATAACATGTATTTGAAAATCTCAGATGTAAATAATAAAATATGACAATAACATTGTAAATTATTTTCAGGGATCGAAATTAGAAGTAGAAATTGTCTCATTACGACCCCTTAACATAGACAAAAATAAAAAAGTGAACCAAAAATTTGAAGACAAGAACATTTAAAATATGCTTATGACTTATGCTACGCCTTGTGTCCAAACACCTTGGTCATTACTCAGCAGATTAGCCTCCATCTTGCTTAAGCTACTGTAAGCTCTGCTTAAACTATGAATCTGAGCATACCATAAGTCAACCGTAGTTACTGCAACAATCCAGTGTTAATATTTGCTTTGGTGATTGCATTGAGACACAAGATCAAATCTGGACATGTTGTTTTCAGTAATTCCTATTTACATGAAGGTACTAAACTAAGGGTATGTTCAGACTCTACGATTAAGCGGAGCGGCGTATGATTATTTGTGTCTGAACTACCCGGAGCGTAACTTGTGCTTCCTGAAAACCCTGGTTTAACGTAAGCTACGGAGCTACGCCTCGTACTGCTGAATGATTTTTGGTAGTTGTGTTACGGGTTGTCCAATCACAATTTGCAATCAATCTGTACTGGCCAATCAATTACGGCTCATTGGTCATAGAAAGACCCACTGGCGGCAATTTTAAAATTGCCTATGACTTGCACTACGCCTTGTGTCCGAAAACCTTGGTTGTTACGCCGCAGATTAGCTTACACCTTGCTTAAGCTAAGCTCCACTTAAGCCATGAATCTGAACATAGCCTTAGGGTATGTTCAGACTGAACGATTAATCAGAGTGTAGTGTACGCAGCGTACGATTATGTGTGTCCCTAATCCAGAGCGTAACTTGTGCGTCCTGCAAACCCTGGTTTAGCGTAAGCTATGGAGTTATGCCTCGTACACCTGAATGGTTTTGTCCTTGTTACGCCTTGACCAGTCACAATTTGCAATTGTTCTACATTGGCCAATCAATTACGGATAACTTGTAATAGAAAAACCCACTGGCGGCAATTTTAAAGTTGCTTATGACTTTAGCTACGCCTTGTGTCCAAACACTTTGGTCGTTACACCGCAGATTAGCTTGCGTCTGGTTTCCGCTAAGCTCCGCTTAAGCCGTGGATCTGAACATAACCTAAACTGTGTTAACAGAACTAACACAGCAGGATAAATCTGAAATGGTCCTATAAAACATTTATTGAAGCATTATTATTAGAAAGTTAATGTCTCATTTATATAATGCTCAAATAAATGACTATGTCCTTGGCAGATAATAATAAAAATGCTGAGTTCACTCTAACCATTCAACAACTAGCCATGGGATGAAACTACTTGAAATTGGCTAAATATAAAACACTTATCTTTAGCCACTTTGGGTAATACTTTTAAGTATTAAAATCCCCATGAGCATTTTACACTAGACTAATAATGAGACAATGATAAAGAATAGCAGAGTAGAATAGAACCCTTTGACCTAGGCCAATTTTTGATTTAGGATCCACAGTGGTATATCCGATCCGGGGGTGAGAGGGGAGAATTGGAGGTACTCAAGTCCAGCTAACATTGTGGAAATTTGCTCACCAAACTGCCTTACGAGGCACTTTGCTTACAGTGTGCGTCAAATTTTTAGTAAGCTGTAAGGCAGTAAGCAAAATATCTATCATATTTGATAATTTTCAGTTTGGTTATTCAAAGCACTTTACTTGCTGTGTGCGCCAAAGCTAAGCAAAATGCTACTATTCTGCTGTTACTGCGCACGTGCATATCAACCAAAATGAACTGAAACACACTGATTCCTCTCCTTCCCCAATCAAATTGTTCAAAGCTCTCGCACGTGCAAAGAATGTTCTATGATCGCAAGCATATTGCTGGCAGGGTAAAGCAAAAAGGTAACGCTGAAAAAGTGCCTAGGAAGTTAGTTTGCTGAGCAAAATTCTTCAAGTGTGCAGGCTTTAGTGTGCTCAAACACCCCCACTCCCACTCCCTTCAGATAAATATGAAGACTGGTTCCCCGTGCACCTCCCTTCCAAAGAATGAGGACCTCTTTTTGATGTTCAAACTATAATATCAAAGGAAAGAAACCTTAACATCAAAAGGAGCTTAAAATAGTGGGAATAATATTTGATTTTTTGGTTGTTAAAATCCAATCAGTGTTGAGCATCCCCTTTCCCAAATTCCCTGGATCTATTTGGAAAGTACTTTGCATCATTATCTAACTGTTGATATCAGTCAGATAACTGTTCTATAGATTTGGACTGATATGAACATTTTAATCCCGAAGCTCCCATTTAATTAAAACAGAGAACAACATGTTGCATGTTGCCTTGTTGATAAATCTGTCCGCTTAATCATCTTTTTTCATTAATCATGCAGCATTCGAGATCATAAGCCGTGATTATGAATCAACGTATTTGTTACCTACAAAATTAATTAATTTGAGTGGTTCTGATTTACCAAAATGATTATATGATCCTAAAATCAAAATATACATGCAATTACCTATTCTTGAGTAGATTGTAAAATTCAACAATCAATTCTATTATAGTTGTTTATTTAGGAACACATCCAAGGACTGCCAATAGCGAATTAATCACTTACAGATTACTAGAGGGTGAGCGAGCGAATTCTTTATTTTCAACCTCGTTCTGTATGGACCAACATAGACAATGAGTACCAAATTTGGAAAACATTCCTATTCGGTTCAACCATGTACAAAATCCAGAAATGTTAAATGAGCATTCCGTAATGTATTAACTTATTGATTTTAAATTACAAAATAATTCAATATTTTAATACTAAATAGGCCTAACAAAAATAACAACAGGAAAGGCTATGTAGTACATTTTGCAGAACTAATATATAGATAGGCCTATCTTAACCCATTCATCCCTTGATCCAAGCTTTCAATGATAAATACTGTTAATTTACCTTCTAGTCTACTGTATATAGTTTAGGGTGGGATGGCGCAGCAGAAAGAGGTTAGATTTGTGTGTAAGAAAGCCTATCTTCCTATATTTCGTGTCACATCCAAAAGCAAGTTTTCACACCACTTCGATAATGAAACCACATCATACTTTCTAAACCAAGTCTCATTATTTGGCTTAAAGAATGGCATTCTTAGGTCATGGGAAAGAACCTAGTGTCTGGCCAGGATAAGATGCTTTACTCTCATCACCTGGCAATAAGCTTGCGCCGAGGATGGCAATGCAATACAGTAGCAGGAATGTAGAGAGAAAAATCCATGGGTGGACAGCAACAATGTAAGGGTCACGTGGATGTTAAAGTGATTAAAAACAAAATTTCTACCTTTTTGAAATGCTTAGGGTGGGTGGAAGTTTCATATTAGACTGGGTAAAGGCCTGAAAAAAAGCTTTAAGGTGGGTGGAACATTTTTAGGGTGGGCAGCCCCGCCCACCTTCGCCCAGCATAATTATATCCCTGCAATAGTGGCTTCAGTACTGACATTTTCATCTGGTTATAACAGTTAAATGTTGCATGTGAACATAAAACCAGACCCCTGCGTGGGCCGTTATTTCTATTGGACTTTGGCCTAGAGGTTAATTTTGTTAGTTTCCCCGAGTCTGGTAAATCCCTTCGAAAAATTTTTTTTGTGGTGTTTGAAATATGAATTTAGACTCTATTGCATTACGCTTGATGAAATGCAGAACACGAGGTCTTTAGCATTATGAAACAAAACCTTCTTTTAGCTGACAGGCCAGGTTTTTAACACAGGAAAAGAATTTATCACGGGACTAAAAAATCTAATAATATTTTGGTACAGTATTTACTATTATTCAAATTTATTTTTAAAAAAAAATAGGACACAACTAGATCACCTACACTACATGTATGCTAAAATTTGTAGTTATCAACTGTTTGGAAAGTCGCGTTTATGCAGGCCTTACCTTCTGAAAATTGCAGGTGTGCTACAAATCGCTCTCCTCAACACATTCAGGTGTGCTGTAGGTGAGCTGTTTGTGGATGTCGTAATTTGCCAAATTGTGTGGTCTGTGAAATACACACCTCAAGGGCATTTTAGGTGATTGTTAGGTAAGTGATCGCACTCCCTCAAAAGGTAAGGTCTGTTTGTGTTCACAAACTTTTATTACGTGGGCGTAACAGATTCAGACGACTGAAAAGAAAAAAAATGATAATACAAAACTTACAGTGTCATCCCATGACATTTCATCAACTCCAGTTTCAAATAGTGTCTCATAATCCATGTTCACTCGCTCCTAAAAAAAAAAAAAAAATAAAAATTTTCATATTATTTATTTTTAATTATGGTCTTTTCAATTAAAACAAACAGCATAACTACACATATAGAGATCTTATATGTGAGGTCTCACTACAAAATTAGTCGCATCATAGGTGAGATCAAATTGATAGTGGTGTGTTCAACTTGGGAATATATGTGGAACTCCCATATGCATGTACAGATAAAGTTCATTATAACAAAGGCCTACCCAGTGTAAAACAGGGATAGGTCACGGAGTCTACATGTAGGCTCCATGACCTAAGCTTTCTGTCTACTAGGCCATTTTACTATGTTTTAGTCCAAAAATATTAATCCAATTTCGTAGGAATACAAAATAAAAATGGCAATGAAAGGAATTTCTTTTGATTTTAGTGAGACTCCAGCTCCCACGGGGAAGTTTGTCGAGCCCCCCTCCCCCTAAATACGGGCCTGATAACTGCACCAGGATAACATGGTATACTGTACAAGAAAATTATTCCAGATTGACTATACATTGTTGCAACCAAAGATGATCAGTCAATCAATCAGGTAGATGACTATTAGGTTACTTTACATGTAATTATTAAAAACCCATGAACAGGTGCATCTATATTTTGTTCAATAATCTCAATTCAATTCAATATAATCTTGATTGTCCACTTTCAAAGCCAAACGGAAATTTGTTTATGATATTGCTTCTGTGACCATGGTTAAGTAAAAAAATACAGTAATAAAACATCTTAGACAGTATAGGCTTATTAGTAAAATGCAGAATTTTGTAAAGTTAATAAAATATTAAATCAGATCAGATATATTTAATTATATCTTGCCATTGCCAATGTTATAACAGTTGATGTGTTTAAACTATTTCTGTTCTTGCATCGAAAATGCATGAATACAATGGAAGGCAATAGGTTATATTGATTGTAAAGGAGAATTTCATTAGATCTGATATGGTATCATATTCATATCTTCTGTTTAATAGTAAATCATTTTTTCAAGCTGAAGGCTCATAGGGCTGGAGCTTATTTCTAGTTTCAGTAGCAACCATTATTTTGCTTAAGATCATAACATTACTGTAAATATAACACTATCCCTATCGTAACAGTTTTAATCCTTTGTTTTGTTGTGTGGCAATAAGCTTGATTTTGTTAAAAGTATTACTTGTCTTGGTCATTTTTTATGTTTTAACTTGTCTGATAATGAGGATATATGTAAACAGTATTGTGCTTTGTATATTAGATCCTATGTATTATGGTTTAATTCTGCCGTTTTCACATTTGTTTGTTGCTTATTGTCTACTTTTTGTAAATATGTGTATATCTGTTTATATTGTTTATATGTATATACTGTATATATATTTTCTTTTTAATGTTATATTTAAATATAGATATTTTACTATTATTATATTACTATTATACATAAATCTTTTTTTATTGTCTTTTTTTCAATCTATTATATAGTTTTATATATTTTTTTTATTTAGTTTATGCAGAGGGTCGCTAGTGATCAGTTTTGACAGGATGGACCACCCTCATTAAATATTGTTCAAATAAAAATAAATAAAAAATAAAATAAAATACCATAACTTCTCTAAATGTTCTAATTCTGTAAAAGTGTATTTGTTTTATCTTATTGTATGAGTTTCTACTGTTGTACCCTCCAAATACACTATGTGAACTTTTAATTCTTTAAATGTATGTTATAATAATTCTTCGCCTGCTAATGAATTAAGTAAATTTTGTAGTGCGTCTGATATGTTTGTTAATTTTGGTATTCTTAGTTTTGGTGAATTTATGCGCAAGTCTATTTATAGCTTTATGTTGCGTGTTCAGCCATCTGACAATCTTATTGTGAAAACTGTATGTGATAAATTGTTTAATTCTAAAATGTATGCCAGCTGGTCTGACACTTTACATTAGTATGTTTATTGTATTTTTATGTTATATTTTCATATATTGTAGTGTTTTATATGCATTTTACTTATAAATAAAGATTTTATATTTAAGTATGAACAGTGCGAACACATATCAACTGTTGCCATATGAATGGCTTAAGGTGTAAAGGTTATGACTGCCACACAAAGTGAAATGTCGGCACTAAAGTAGCCATTCAATATCAAACATGGGCAGTGGAAGAGGGGGAACGGGGGACAGTCCCCGTGAAATGTCACAAACCACAAAATCAGATACAACGACTTTAATTTTTGTTGCTATGATTGTCACTTGGTGCCGGAAAACTTCCCTTTAGATCAGCATTTTATCGGTAAATATGAATATTTCTGCCCTAAAAAGCCCCCTCAGTGACCAATATAGCCCCAATAACCAGACAACATTTTTTTTTCTCGTATCCCCCACCCCCTCCCTTGATAAAAAAAACTTCAGCCAAACGATTGATATCAAACGTTAATATCAATCAATTTAAAAAAAATCATGGATTGAAAAATAATCTGCTTATCAATTGGAAGCGATTTTTTTATCATTTAGAGGCATTTTTACTATTATGATTTTTTTCTTATGTCATCCAATACAGTATTTCTTTACTTTTTGTCTGCAAACCATTGAACCAGATCTGAAAGTGGATCTGGAGTGCGAATCTACCTTTTAATAAAACATAAAATCATTTTAGAGCATAGATTCACACTAATAATAGAAATTTTGTTTGTCCAATAGTTCCTCTAATCTCATAGGTATTTATTCTATCCTCTAGATAAGTGCATTGTCTATTTGTTGTTACTCACTAATACCCCTTTTACACTGCAAAACGAAAAACAATTCCGGGACGACCCCGCAACGATTACGGAACGAGTTTCCGTTTACACCGGATCAGTTATTGCGGAATGAATCCCGTTGAACCACTGCGAATCCGTTTACACT
>JAOTQE010115332.1:0-24824 GCA_025631205.1 Nesometra sesokonis
ATTATTATTCTTATTATTCTTATTATTATTATTATTATGCCCAAAAATAGCAATACTGTACTGTAAATCTATACATAAATATAGAATTGAAAATGTACTTCTATGATGTAAGTACTGTACTTATCAATATAATGTTTTTTTTTGTGTAAGAACTTCCTAAATTATGTACTAAACAGTGTATTTAAAATATGATTGTCTGACATGATATAAAGCTGTTACTTACACCTACTTAAATATCATTGTGATGTGATGAATTGGTTAAGTGTAAAGAAACCAATTGCAGTACCTATAAACATGGATATCATATTTTTAATGTATTTATCCATATTTTGTAAAATGCTCATATCACAATGATCTTTAAATTATTGCCACCATTTGTGCAAAATATAGATCATTTAAAATAATTCTATCCATGTTCACACGTAATTTGTTTCTTTAAAATTACCCAGTTATTTTTACAATAACTTGTCATGACTCTTATGGGTATTTCATCATTGTCATAATAATTCTCTATAAAAATTAACACAAACAAATTAAACCTACAATATTACAATCAACAATATTTGTCCAATATACATCATAATAATAAGGTGTTGTATGTAATATATTTATTATTATTTCATTTCATTTATTTAATTAACCACATAACCACTTCTAAAGAGACAAAGCTCTATGGCTCATAAGTCAGAAGTCCCGGACATACAACAATACATACAAAAAACAGTTTACAATGGATAAAATTGGTAAAATACAAAAGTTAAAAATGTAAAATTAGATACAAGTTACTGAGTATTAAAAATATATATCTTAAATCTATTTAAAAAAGTTTTAAGATTACATAGAACAGCATCACTCTTAATTTGGGTGGGAAGCGATGATCAATATACTGGGAAGTAATGAATAAGTGATTATATATATAGCATGTGCAGTAATAAAGAAATAATTGATAAAATATTGTATTATCAAAATATTTTGTACAATGTACAAAATACAAAAATAAAAAAAAATAAAATATAAAATAATGTACAATATTGTGAATTTATATTTAAAATGTATATTAAATTATTACAAATGTAAAAAAAAAATCTTAACAAATCATTTCAACAAGAGAATAATAAATCAAATAAAATTGATTTTAATCAACTGTATGGAACTCACATGATATGGAGATGATGAATATTTCCATACATATAATTAGGGATTCTTTACAATAGTGCAAAAAAGGCCAAAAACAGACATTCTAACGAGCTTTGATTTAAATTCATCTCTCAAGGGAGCTTTTCAGAGAGCAGTACAAGTGCGAAGGTTATTAATGAGCTAACCTTTTGACAAAGTCCGCAAAGAGAGGTCGCACTGCATAGCCAAGCTTCCTAATTCTTGTTGTCTCAAGCATACCTGTGTAGCGAAGCTGAAAATAGAAAAACAACGCATTAAAAACAGCTTCTATCCTACTTAAAAAAGATCTAATATGAAGAAGTGCATTTATACTATTAGGGATACAGTATCATAACAGATTGGGTTTCACCACAAAATGAGTTGCATCATTGCTGAAATGAAATTGAGATAACTAACACAATATATGTCTGCCGTCACAGTTTTTAGAAATTTTATTTTAATTAATTATGAGTACATGTACTTGCATCTCATAATAATCTACTTTTTAGGTCAGTTATGATGTAGGTTTTCTTAGATTGATATTTTTTACTTGTTCTCTATTTTATTACATGTATGATTTTCTCAAAATCATATTTCCATATATTAAAACTTCAATGTTCATATTTTATATCTTAAAATATGTCACTTAGAAACTGACTTGCAACAAAATTCACAAACAGATCCAGGTGAAAGTAGGCCTCTAAATGGCAGTTACTCCAAGGCATATCTGTATCTGCTAAAATATGCAGATAATATTTCTATGACATAGACAATAAAATGTTGTTTTTTTTTTAAATGCTGGAATGAGAAGGCTTACCTGAGCTGTAACAAATTTGGCTTCAAATTTACGCGAGGCCTTTGAGGTGTTTGGTTTCACACATCGAATGAAATGAGGGTTTGATAGATCTAGCCTCTCCATTAAAACAGACAGCGAATTCTAAAAGAAAAACACTTTTTACAAAAAGATATATATTTCAACTTAGGCCTTAAAAAAACAGAGATTTGTTTGAAATCATCTTCTACCCTACCTAAGAATAACTATTATACAGACTACTGACCTGTTGTTGTTGTTGTTGTTGTGTGTTGTTGGTCGTTGGTTGTTGTTGTTATTATTATTATTACTATTATTATAATTATTAAAAAAAACAGGTCAAAATGGACTTTTTAAGTTAAAAACAACTGTTAAACGATATTTTCAAATATCTTAAATGTACCTTGAACTGTGAGCAGACTGTAAGTTTCTTTTTCGAAGCAGCAGCCTTCATTATTTTTGGTGTTCTCTGTAAATAAAAAGAAAAAGAGTTCATTATCAAACCATGTAACAAAACAAAAGATTTCCATAATCATTTAAAAGCAGTGTCTTGAGGTAAGCTTATTCAATAAGACAACTACGATGTAAGCCTTTTAATTATTTTCTGATGATAACATAATTAGGCCTACTGTCAAAATATTGAATCAAAAACATGATGATGTGTTTTTCAATACTTGGAGTATGCAATATATTTTGTGGACCATTTGAGTTTTTTCAGCTAATCAGGCCCCATAAAAAAAATAATTAGTTTATCACCATACCAAAGCATAAAAACTGTTGAGGGCGGGAGGTTTTTTTAACCGACCCTCCCATGTTGTAGTGATCTCACGTTGGGCCAGATCGTCCATCATTATTTTAGACGCAAATATGACGTCCATGTTTGCTTGTGAACTCGAGAATCATTTAAATTAATTTATGAAAAGAAAATCCAAAGAGTTTCAAGTGAATATAACAGAAAAAAGATCGTTTGAATAGTAAATTGAGTAAAAAAAAATCAGGATTTCCCAGAAAGTGATGCGCACGCGGGACATAAACAAATTTTTTTTTAATGGGGCCTAACAGAAAGTTTTTAAAATTATGCTTAAAATTTTTACATGAATAATATTAAACCATGTGCTTTCAATTCATAAAAGTCAAAAACAATGTCAAGTGGTCTAAGCACATTATCCCTGGAGACTTAACTCTGTGCCCCGAGGACTGGAATAATGTCTGGGTGTTTAGGTAAAATGACTAGTGGAGATTAAGCATAATGGAGCGTGGATAAGTACAATCTCATATGATAGTCTACTTCAGAATACCCTTTGGATTTTATGCCCTTCTGGATTCTTAATCTGATCTGTAAGTACAAACCATGCAATGACATTAATGCCATTCTCATGGTTTAGTATTAAATACATTACTTTAGAATAATTATTTTATTTGTTGTACATGTCTTCTTTTTGTATTATACAAAACAATATGCAGTTTATGAAAGAGAATATAAAAGTGGGTTGAACTCCCACGAAAGAGAAAAAAAAACACATTACTTTCATGGTTAATAAACACAAGACATACAGTCATGACATTTATATTCCCAACCCATTAATTTTCACAACCATTTAATTTACACGACCAAAATGAATGCAGGTCATGTAAATCACAAAAATTGCGTTTTTTTGTAAGTAAAATGTATTGTTCCATGCTATAACCAAAACAAATGATACCTGGAATTTTTGTCAACATAGATTACACACATGGACTATCTTGGGCTAACCATGGACACTTTTGTACTATAAACAATGTTTTTGATTGTTTTAATGGGAAAAAATCAAAAAGAGGAATGCTTGTAATTATACACATTGGTTTATTGTAACCAACAAATGTGAAATTTCTTTGTTTTCTACAATTGCGAAAAATAAAACGTTTACAAAATAAGAAATTTACAGTACTAACATGAACATTAAATATGTATTAGAAATGACAATAGATAAAAAACAATTTACTAATTTAAAAGTAAGAAATTGTTAACACCAAAGACAAGAATGCCATTAAAGTGCATGTTTGACTATTCAACTGTATGTGGCAAACAAAATAGAGGGAGCAATACTTATATAAAAGGCAACTATTTTACAATAAGCAGAAGTAGAGCTCATTCATGGTACTCTTATACCCGATTCACACATACAAAAATCTTACCAAATGTAACAAAATGTAACAAATTGTTACATTTTATAGCACGTGTGAAAGCAACATCCTGTTAAAATCTCGGAGAATCTAGGAAAATCTCGGAATATTTCGGAATCTTTACCAGCCTCGCAGGCCGGTAAAGATTCCGAGATATTCCGAGATATTACCTGATGCCTCTGCGCATGCGCAGTAATGCTGCTCGATTAAAAAACAATGGTCTTTCATGGGGTTTCGTTGTTGTTGTTACACCGGGATCGTAATATGGACGAATCTTTTCCATCAATGCTAATTATGAGTGGAATTAGGATAATGTTAAAAATGCCCTCTCTATAATTATTAAAAACCGTCAGAAACAACGGAGGTTTCTAAATACGCTGTTGATTTCTTCGAATGTTTACCGTGATGGTTAGTACTGCAATAGACGATTGGAAGTCTGCGATAACCAACTCCGGCCCGCCAAGCTCATGAACGAATGGGCCTGGGCTCTAGGCCTAGGAAAATGTATAAAATTGGTAACAATAGCAGTACGCATTTGCCGTAAATATATATATATATCTAATGTGTTTTTTAAATGACCTTCGCATTACTAGACATTACTTACTTACGCGTGTGAATGCGTCGATATCTCGGTAGGATAAACTCGGGAGATATCCTGGTTACATTTTGTTACATTTGGTAAAGATTTTTGTACGTGTGAATCGGGTATTAGTATGTGCAAGTGATGAACAATATTGCTCATTAACTACAGTACACATCAGATAAAGCAAGCTAATTCCATTGACTCTACGAGGAATTAAATGTATCACGTTTTTAAGCATTTTGCTGGTCGTTTGTGGCAAGCCTTAACATTGAGCAATCTGCTACACATGGCATGTTGAAGTTGTGTGCCTGCCAAATTAAAATGAACCAAGGTATTATATCAATGATTTACTGATCTGTGTCATTCCGTCATAAATCATTTTTAATATAATTTAACCACAATACATTTAAATAAGTCTAAGATTGATAGATTAAAATTAGGTGACTTTAATGAGATATTACGGGACTTGAATTATCTTACAGGAGTAGGAGAATTGTACTGGTAATCTATTAAATGCCTGGCAGCCATTACTTATGTATGGGAATGCTTCACTACGGTACTTTTTTACTAAATTCCATTACAAATAATTGCAAGCCTTGGATAGAGTGGCAAATTCTGTAAATGATAAATTTGTAAATGAGAAAGTCAACAGTATTGGATTATGGTAAGCTACATAATACACCATCGTGCTGGAATTATGCACCGCAGCAAAATGCATCAATATGGTGCTATTAAAATACATAATTCCCTCACCCTTTTTCTTCTTGATTTTATTGCCGATTTTTTACTGCTTCTTCTTTGTAATGCTAATGTGCCTGTGCGTGATATGGTACCTAAAAAACATAAAAAAAAAAAAGAAAAAAACTTAACACATTCTCAGTAGCTTTATGTAGTGTAATGCAAAACCTTATAAAATAACATCGAAAACAAAATACTGAAAAAATAAACCGAAAAATTAATCTCATCTGTTATTTGAAGTGATTATGGCAAGCCTGCTTGCGTCTTGCTCGGTTGCACTGGACTTATTTCAGTAAACCTAACACTAACAGGCCTTTAAAATGTTACAATGGTCTTGGTAAAATATTCTTCTTTTAAATCCAGTGCGATTGCAGTTTTCAGCAGGATTTTTCAATCTATGATAGTAAACATTTTCTGTCAGTTTAGTGCTACAACCACACCGCTAGTAAACTCATACTTTTTGTGATCTTTGGAGGTCGGCTTTACCCTCTTTAACCTGAACAAGTTGGTTTACTTAAAATAAGCAATAAAAATTTTATAGCTTCACTTCCTAACCTCATAGCAAAAATAAAAGAGGAAGGCGAGTTAAGCCGGGCACTCACTGTGTCGTGCGATGGTCGTACGACTAAAGCGTCGCTCCCAGTGCGTGTGGTTGCCAGATGCAATTACAGTCTTCTACTCATCGGTCAATGTTTTTTTTAGTGATTTCCCTGTTGAGTCACTATAAAAACCGTCAGCCGACCTGGCAACCACACACACAGGGACCGACGGTTTAGTTGTGCGACCGTCGTACAACTGTCGCACGATGCACTGAGTGCCCGGCTTTAGATAATCCTCCAAGTGGATAAACTTCTACAAGATGTTTCTATGAACACCATTACACTATATTGCACCATTACACTATATTGCACCATTACACTATATTGCACCATTACACTATATTGCACCATTACACTATATACTTGCATGTATGTCAATCTAAGTACAAGTCAACTGGTGGAGTAAGGTGGAGGGGGGGGGGGTGGCAGTTGTAGTGTCCATGTATTACGTTAAATAATATGAAAATTAATTATTTTTGTTTGGAAATTCAATGGGTAACTAATATCAATGGAAGTCACATTTCATCGTAAAGATATTTTTACTTTGCATAGTTTTTCACATTTGATAAATGTCTAAAGCAAGTATAGTGTAAAGCTGTAGATCAACCTGTATATGATACAATAAATAATCCAATTTGTATATTTTGACAATTCCAAAAATTATCACAGGTGTAGTAAGTGTATCCTTAGAGTTTGCTATACCATTCTTTTTTTTTAACTTATCTTCAATGATTCAAGAGTGGATGATGATTTAACAAAAAGTTCATTCCAAAAGGATGAGGCAGACAAAAATATCTGTACGTTTATGGTAAGACATAGTACAAAATTGAGGGACAGGGTAATATGCTTACCTTTGAATATAAGGCTGAGTAGTCCATTTGCAGAACCTTGGAAAACCTGCATTGTCCCATTTGGTAATGAATCACGGTTCTTCTCAAGGAAATTCGTAGCATTGTATTCAACCTAAAATGATAACAAAAAATTGTATAGTGCTTAACGAAAATAGCAAATTTATTATTTATATGGTGCTGCACTACAAGATTTATAATAGGGGTTATAAAACTGTATGCTTCTGTAAAAAGATGCATTTTCAGAAATGCTTGAAAATGTTAATGCTGTTGGTGTATTTACTGTTAAAAAAAATATTCATATAAATTATATTACTGACCCGTCCAGCATAGTGGTCAATGCTGAAGTTGTTACTGGTGGACACCTTGGCTTTTATGTAATGGTGATTCTTTACAAAGTTTTGATTCATCTTCTCAACAAATGAATGGTCATTACCCTGCAAAAAACAAAAACATTAATTTAATCACAAATTAAAAAAAATAAAAATATAACATATGAAACCTATTACGTTGATTATCTCAATTTGATCTTATATAAAATATAGGGATGTTATCACATTAGTTTAATACTGGTATAAATATCAAGTTCAAATAAAAAAACTGACAATTATTAGACCATATTAAGTAAAAACATGAAAGAAAAGAATGTTATTCTATCGTTTATTACCAGGATTTTTAATTTAACATTTGGATGTGTTCACATGCACACAATATTTTTTTGAATAATAAATTTTTAAAAATGAGGAAAATATTAAAGCAAAAATATTACCAATATTTATCGAGTACGCTCTCAATATTATTAATATACTGTATTATTAATATATTGTATCATAATTAATTATTACATAAGAAACATAAGAGGGAGATAGTCCCACTCATTTGTATTTTTATTGATACATTTTCTACCTTGGGTAGTAACCACATTTGGCCTCTATAGGCCTTTTGGTTATAACCTCCATGGAACGGCATACAATGTTGTTTGTTGTTGTTGTTGTTATTGTTACCATGGAAATAAAGATTGATTGATTGATTGATTTCATCAGAAAGAACGTTGCCAATAGATATAGCCTACTACAAATATTAAGCTTAATTCTCATTACATGGCTTAGGTAGTAGCATTGTGTATAACCATAGGAATAATCCTAATCCTGATTCAGAATTGTCAATTTTTATTATTAGGCAAGAACATTCAACGATCCAGACCACTACTAATAATGGTAAACCACAGTAATGGACAAGGGTAGCAGACTATTCAATTATATCCATTAAAAGAACAAAACTGAATTCACTGCATGTGGTTAATGTTATAATGGATTAGAAGATGTTTGTCACTACAATACACCATCAAGCTGTTAAAATTTAGAGTTTTTAATGGTTTTAATTCATAGTATGCAAATTAATAAAACACTACTGAGCTTCTCAGACCTCTCCAATACTACACCAAGGCCTGCGGAAGCGGTCCAGCTGGTCGTGCATTTGTCAGCCCACTTTTTGGTAAATGTAAAAAAAAATTGTTAAATGTAATATAGAATGTGGACTCTCTCGGATCACTTTTATAAGGCTTCCGCCGGCCCTGTACACACACGGTTTACTGCAAATTTTATATATTCATTTACTGATAATTCACCATGCCCTCATATTATACATGTATGAGTCTCAGGCATGTGAATATTTGAAAAAAATATAGGGCCCAAAGAAAGCCTAATATCTCTTGACAAGTCACTATGAGGCTGATCATGGCAAAAACACCATGTTGTCACACAGAAAGTTATTGAGAAATAAGCAAAAAAACATTAGGAAATATAAACAAATATATGTTTATATGACGCGACCCTTAAGGACGTAGAAAGTCATATGAATGACATCTAGTACACAGCGCCTTGAGGCTCTGCTGTATGAGGGGCTATATAAATTGAACTACATTACATAAAATGGCATAAAAGAGGGCAGTAATCTTTTTAGTTTATAATTCTTTTTTTTTCTTGCTTAAGTTAAATTTGGGAATGTGCCACTTTGTGGCAGAATTCAGGATTTCTCGCATACATTAGGCTGACAATATGTTGACAGGTATACTCTTTTTGGGGGCATGTACTGTCAACACTAAAATCATGAAAATCAATTACATAATATCACATTTAGGCCATGTTCAGATTCATGGCTTAAGCAGAGCATTGCACAAACAAGATGTAAGCTAATCATGTGGTGTAATGACCAAGGTTTTCCGAAACAAGGCGCAGTGTAAGTAATGAACATTTTAAAAATTGCCGCTAGTGGTTTTCCTATGACCAGTGATCCATAATTTATTGGTTAAAGCAGATCAACAATTTTGATTG
The DNA here is from genome assembly GCA_025631205.1 of Nesometra sesokonis. NCBI lineage: Eukaryota > Metazoa > Echinodermata > Crinoidea > Comatulida > Antedonidae > Nesometra > Nesometra sesokonis. The sequence continues at coordinate 9,231 of JAOTQE010115332.1, forward strand.
GTCAATGTTGGACACAAGTTCAACATCATTCAAGTGTACGAGGCGTAGCTCCATTAGCTTAAGCTACTCTGAACCTTGCAGAAAGTTATGCCTGTGATCCGGATTAGTGACTTTGCCAGCTAGTTCACACACAAATATTCATTACACTCCACTTAATTGTTGAGTCTCAATACACCCTTACTTACCTTGGGGAAGTGACTCTCCTCATCCAAAAGGGCAAATATTCCAATTGGTTTTGCCAAAAACAGATCCTTAAATAAGAAATCAAGGTATTTATTTAGTAAAACATATTATATAGACCTAGTTGGAATTTAAATGTACAATAAAATGTGAAAGAATGATAAAAACAAATCAAATACAAAATCAATGTAGCTTCTCTTATAAAGTAATTTATATAGAAAGCATGATGGTTTAATCTCAAAACAAAGTTTCTTGATGATGATACAATCATTGATTAAAATCAAATCCCGACGATGTGTATTTCTTTTCCTAGAATATGCTTTCTTATTAGAAATTTGGTTTAAGTTCCTGTTTGGTTTGTAAAAATAACCCCATAAGGTGAATAAATTGAAGGAGATTTTTTTGTTTTAACGGAAATATCTCAAATTTGATATGGAAACTGACGAGGGCACATGTAGTATAAGGCAAATATTTTAAAAGAATGATTAATTTTGGGGGCCCACGTCATTCAATTACCTTTTTTGTAGCCTGGTAGTACAGGGGCCAATGCAGCGAGAGGGTTATCAATTTACAATGGAAAATTTATTATATACTATGTCTAAATGTGGCACACTCTCCAACCTTTTGATTCTGTCTATATAGAAGTATGATGGACATATTTTGCTAATAAGCTAAACTTCATTAATCTCAATTTGCAATTAAACTGAAGGATCTCATTATGAGTCATGTTGGATGTCACTTACTTTCTTTGATTAGAAATTATTTTGTTAATAGAAATTTGTCACTTAGATCTAAATTTAATTATGTAACAAATGGTTTAGGTTAATTAAATACACCGAATTAGCGACCTTGTTTACATCTAGATTCATGGGTATAAATATAAATAGAGGGCGCTAGTTTCTATACTTCGCTGTGTAAAATGAGCTAAGAAAGGACAAACTTAAGTTTATGTATTTGTATTTCTTCGTTGGTAACTCATAACTCATTCCAACCCGTTGGGATACATTCATAAATCCTTTTTAACACTAGCTACGCTTAGTTTCATTTAAATTGGAATGGTTTAAACCTGTCAAATTTGCCGAGAACAATGGATGGTTTTAGGCCCGAATCATGAAGACGGTACTGATCCGCTAGTGCACATAATGGCTTAGTTCTCCTAAGTGGATCAACGGAGATCCAATTTTTTGGCCTAGCTTGAATTATGTATATTTCCTATTAAATGTAAATTAAAACGAGATCAACTGTGTTCTACTGAATCTAACACTAAGGTAGATGTTTACTAATGCTTTAAAAATGATCATACTTGCTAAATTCAATGTGTATTTCAACGATATTTTTGGGTAACATTTGCACTCGCCCTACGTTATGAGATAGGACTTCACGGTTTGTTTTGGTTCTCGATACCCACGAAGGCGAGTTTTCGTGACGTCACAGGCCATTGCTAATTCGGTCTATTGCTACCATATTGTAACGGTAGTCCATGTTTAAGTGAGGACCTTAGCAGAATTGTAAGCCTCACATTTTTTAATGAAGTACATTATACAAGTCATAAAATCTAATCCTTAACATCGTAAAAACACATTATTTGCAATCAGATACCAGCATCTTATTCCACAGTGATGCATGAGTAAGCTAATGATGATTATTATAAAATATTTATAAAATCATCATACTAACAAGTAAAGGTTGATTATTGACAAATGGTATATTCTTCCAATCAACGCCTTCATTCTTGTATTCCTCTTGCTCAAGAAGAAAGATGTGCTGTAAGAAACAAAATTAACTTAATTAATATACTTTTTTATGAACTAGTACATAGTTGCAGAGTGTTTCTTTTGGTAATTCAGGCACACAGTGCTGATATTCTGTATACTTTTGAAGATGATCAAATAAGAACAATAAAATGTATGAAAATGCAGAAACCAGTTTCTGTACACAATGTACTCTAGGCAAACTGACTATACTTTAAAACACAAACTTAATTTTAGGGTTTTCCCTTCAATAATTTTGTTGTTTTTTTTTTGGCAATTAGTACAGCCAAGTTGTTCTAGTGGTACTTTATATTAAAAAAACATCAATTTAGTTGTTATCCAACCGTTTCAAATTAATAGTTTTTAAAACAATTTACAAACTTTAGTCCAAGAATAAATTTAGATTTGATCTAGGATGGACCAAGTAAATTTGGTATTCTCAAATGTGTCTAAAATTTTGTCCAGATATATTGCCCTAGACTAAAGAATGCTAAATTTTGTTTGCAGAGGAACCATGTTTATTGATGGTCCAGGATCAACTAATGCTGTTCTAAGGTCTAACTTTCGTAAATACCAGCCCAAGTATTTTTGTTATTTTGTTTGGAAATCATGTGTTATGGTCAAAATAAAGTTGGTGATCCCATGATTAAAGATCATGTAACTCTGTCGATGATCACATACAAATAACTCTAGCAAGAAATAAAAAAGAAATTAAAAAAAAACATGCTCCTCTGAGATGTTTTCATAGGTTAATAGTTAGCAAGTATGTATGATAGATAATGGTATGTTTTTTTTTTGGTTTTTTATCTGAAATTTTTAAGACTCAGTATTTTTTATGTTAAATGTTTAAGTTTAACATTCCAATTGTCATATTAAATTGTGTAGTATATTTTTTTTCTGTATATAGGTATTAATTAACAATTCTTAATTATTGTATTTACTGTATTCATAACTTTTAACCATGCTTATACTTTGGTGTTCTTTGAAGTTTTTAATATGGTATTGTCCTGTATCTCAAGACGATTTTCAAAACTGTACTTGGTATTTTTTGGATCAATAAAGATTTGATTGATTGATTGATTGATTTATGCACACATTTAAACACATGGAAGAACATTTGCTGCTGGTAATTATATTAAGTGTTATTAGGTACCTGGGAATTTGAAGGTGATTGTATCAACACCTTCTACTTGAGGAGTTAATATTTGAATTAAGCAAGTGTTTTATAAATTAAACATGTTTTGTTTAGTTATATTCAAGGTTATGGAATGATTTAGTAGAAGGTCAGGTTACAGCAAAAGGTTATTAGTTAATCCATCAATCATAGTATTTGTAATTTAAGAATCTACTAAGTGCCTATTAGAACAATCTGGCTGATAGAGGGGGTAGTATAGATTTTGGTTTTCATGAGAGTTATCATGATAGATACAATTAGATACTGTAGGTCCCTTTATGTTCGTGAGTCCTAATTTGACGATCGCGAAAATTAAAGGCTGCGAAAATCTCAAAGAAAGGAATTTACCATGTGTAGGTCGAGGTCGCGCGAAGGCCGATACAGGCTTAGTCTGGGGTTAGACCTAGTATGGAGAAGATCGTCTAAAATTATTTTGTGAAAATAATAATTTTGGCATTATTCTAAGATAGATATGTTGTAAATGTAACTATCATAATAATTTGCGTTTCAAAATCATTCTATTCGTCGGTTAAAAAATTGTAGTTTGAAGGCAAATTTTGAAATATTTTTCACAAACTTTAAATTACTGGAGTCTGCCATTTTATTGTTACCTAGGTGGCGCTATACAATTCCGAGTCGAATGCATCTCACAGTAATCACATGTTCATTTCATAAATTGAAAAATAATTTGCATTTGTATCCGCACCGACGAGAATAAAACCGAAAATCCAGTTTTTTCGAAACAGCATTTCCCATCGTAGCCTAATGGAGAGCAATAATTCTATGTGGCAATGGGTGAATAAAATCATGGAAATTGTCAAGTGAAAACGGCTTAGGGCCTAGCCTAAGGCCTAGGAGCCAGAGTCAGCTCGCAATCGCGATGCTAGCCTAGGCCAGGTACTGTAACCTTGAAGTAGGTGAATCGGGGCCTATTAAACATTGTTTATCACCAACAACCACTTTAGTTTAACTAATATTATGGTCCTTATCTAAAAAATAGTTTCCGAACAAACAACTGATTAATGTCCAAACGTAATAACAGGTAAAAATCGCAAAAATTATCGTGTTTTGAAAATGTCCCATAGCGAAAATTAAAGTCGCGAAATGTTAAAAATTGTAAAATCACGAAAATTAGGGCCGCGAAAATAAAGGGATCTACAGTACTTCCATGGAAGAGCCTACTAAGAACAGTGTGTTGTAACATCAAATTACACCCAGTTATTACTGTACATCAGTATCATCAATATCACGTCATGCTTTCTAAACCAAGTACCACTATTGTGTGGCATTGTTATGTCATAGGAAAGAACCTCGTGTTCAGCCAGGTTCGAATCTTGGGATTGGAAGGCAACACTGCAAACCACTAACCTACAGCGCCACTCTGATTAATTATTAATTTTTCAACTGACAATGCTAAAAAGGTGGTATTGTTCATCACTACTTCATGCTTTGTTAGGTCCGGGTGAAGCGGATCTTAGAGGCTCACTTATGTTCTTGTTATTGGGGTTGTTGCAACCACAATTTTAAAAGTGTCCAGTGTCACCAGTTTTGAATGGACATGCTTGAAATTGTATACACAAATTAGACCCTATTCCCAACAAAGTTCATCGCCCATTTTTAAGTTACACCCCAGGGTGTCCCCTAGACCCACAAAACAAAAAACGAATTTCAACGGGAAGCAGTAAATAATACCAAGAACTCTAAAATAAAACAGGAGTTATCACACGCTTAGTGGCGCAGTCAAAAATATAATTGTTTCACAAGACCGTTCTCATAAAGCGAAGGTTGTGATTTCGATTCTCGCTGAGGGCAACATAAAAATTAATGTTTTTTTTAAAAATATTATTCCTATCCAAGTTTAGAAAAAAATCTGTGTGTACGTATGAACATTCTAAATATTTAAAATAGTTTTAGCTAATTTTTTCTTCCATACTGCCTTGACAAAACTACAAGCATATCTAAACATTTTTATTGTGATGTATCCCACTTAATACCATGAACTCTAAAATAAAACTGGAGGTATCACACGCTTAGTAGCGAAGTCAGTTAAGAATATAATCGTTTCACAAGACCCTTCTCATAAAACAAAGGTTTTGATTTCGATTCCCGCTGGGGGAAACACAAAATTTTGTTTTTTTTTTAAATACTATTCCTATTCAAGTTTAGGAAAAAAATTAGTGTGTACGTATGAACATTCTAAATATTTAAAATAGTTTTAGCTAATTTTCTCTTCCAAACTACCTTGACAAAACTACAAGCATATCTTTACATTTTTATTGTGATGCATCCCACTAGTGGTACAGTAATTAAGGAAGACGGCTTGTACACTTTACAAATCGCAGTGAAAGCCTGGTGAGTGGTCTTGTTTAAAAAAAAGTATTTAGTAAGAATTATATGTTCACCTCGGGGCATAGGTTTAAATACCAATTGCTATTGCATCCCTAACCCCACCATTACTCAAAAGTTTGCCATTCGAACTCTTATCCCAAAATTTACCATATTTCAGGCTCTTACCTGATTGAAGAAGAACTGAAGTTGCTCATTGGCAAGGTTAATACATGCTTGCTCAAAGCTGTTGGTTTGCAAATGTTCAAATCCAAATATATCCAAAATACCTGAAATGAACACACAGACAGGGTGATATTAACAAATAGGGTCTTTTAAAATGAATAGGACTAACATTACAAATGCATCAAGAACAAACATTTCTAGCGACATGTTTCCTGGTTTCACCAGCCATAATTCTTTGCCGATATTTGACTAACCAAAACACTAATACCCTATTCAGGCTAGTATCCCATTGCGATAGGTTGTAACACTTTTATAATACTGAATGCCTTTGGGGATACCGAAGAATATTCTTCGAGTTGTGGCAAAATATTGAACGAGATGAAGATGAGTTCAATAGTTTTTCAGCATCCCCGTTAACTAGGCATTCAATATTATAATTATTATTCAAATATTTTACTTGCAAGTTCAGAATTGCCAAGGTCTAACCGAGCCTAATCTTGCTACTATTCTAGGCGTAAGTCTTCAAAATGTTTAACCATGTCTTCTCTTGCAGATATTTGCAATAAATATTAACAATTCTTGTAGCTTTATGAGCATTACTACTATTTTTATCACTTAGTAATTCTGCATAATCAACAGAAAAATTGAGCAAAACGCAGAATTTAGAGGGTGGTTCTAGACCTAGTTGTGCATTCATTGTATGCAGCTAACAATGTTGCCCTGCCATGTAGGCTACGCTTCAATACAGCTTACTTGTAAGTGCCGACTTGTCAGGGCTGGGCCTGGCCTGCCGCACCAGCGACAATGGCCTAGCTACTAGCTAGCCTACCTCTTGTAGTGCGTTCGCCATTTACAGTAAAAACAATTCTCTCACTTTGCCAAGTGATGTCATCGGCTAATATTGCACTACGCACAGTTTAATACTACATAGCATTGAACCAGTCAAAACAGCAGAATTAAATAATATATAACATAATATTGAACTGGTTAAAACAACACAATTTAATAATAATAAATCGTATTCAATTTGGAAAATTGTGTGTAAAAATCACGATTAATTGAGTGCAACTACTATCGCAATTGTTATACTGTGCGATCGAGAGTATCAATTCTGATTACCCTAGATTATAACAAAATCAAATTGCAACGTGTTTGTAATGCACTGACTGCTCAAGGTCAAATCATTGCATACAGTAATGCACTTGTGTCTTGACAAAGTAAAAATATGTCTGAATGTGGTCGATGTTTAGGAATGAAAGTTACAGACTGCCACAGATTACATCGAAACCATCGACTGCAATGCTATTATGAATAGAGTGTAAATGAATATATTTTCCTCACCAATTTCAGTAGATTTGCTTGCATCTAGATCTTCATCAGAAGCCAGTAGTTGGTTGACTTTATTCACTATCCAGCTAAAGAGACGGCCATAAAGGGCCTTGGTCATAGCATCCCTGGCATCACACGCTTGTTCAGCAGTATAGTTGCGTTGAAACATTTCACCATGAGCTGAACTAGTAGAGTATGTTAGGATGCCGCATAATTCATCTTTTTGTAATCCAAGTAAGTCCTATTTGGAAAAGAAATGAGAAAATGTTTAACATCAATTCAGAATAAGATATTTTTAGCCAACCCCCTCCCATCAAATCAAGTTTTTTGCAATCTGCTGGATGAAGTCTGAAGCAATTTTCATATTTTGCTACATATTGCTATTTCTCCATCTTGTTTGCCTTTATCCTTTGCTCTTTCTTCAAGCTTGGCTGTGTTTGTTACTCTGCAAGTTGGTTCATCTGTTTTCTGTAAGCCATATTTCTGCAGGAATTTTGGAATATCCAATACACTACCATTCAGTTGATCAGATCAATTTAAAAAATAAAACTCAGTGTAGACCATAATGCTTTGTACCTCCCTAATCGAACCACTTTGTTGCCTGGCATCGCAAGAAAATTGCCGCATTTTTTCTGCAGACAGATGGCTTTACTGGAGATTCACAATTTTCCATCTCCCCATTATTTCATTATCCTTTATATTCCTGTCTTTTTATACTGACTGGTTCCTAATGCCTGTGTCTCAATTTTTCAAATGGTGAAATGTTAAAAATTCTTTGTTCCATAGATCTCATAGTTATTCCATTTCTTTCATTTTTTACCATAACACTGAAGCCATTTCATTCTACAAAACAGACAAATTCAGTGTTAAAACTTACACAAATAACTTGTACTGCTTGTGGATTCTTTACAAATGCTGCATCATTGTCTTTAGAGTCAAACTCAATTTGACCAAATGCCAGAACTGCTGCAAGAATTGTGAACATCTCTTCTTTCTCCTACAAATAGAAATTTTGTCTATATTAAAATTTGCTTATATTAAGAATAAGTCAACACAATGATAACCATTTGGGGTAAGTGTTGAATGTTATGCCTGCTTTTTACCTGAAAAACAAATTTTGTAAACAAAATATATTTGTAATATCCAATGATTAGTATCATTAATTTGGATTTTGGACCACATAAATAGCTTGTATATAGCGTTATAAAAAATCTCTTTCCTAAATTTTTTTTTTTTTGTGAAAAATGTATTTTAACACAAAACCTTATTCTAGTATATAGAACTAAGATAATAAAAAATGAGTTAACCTTATTATTTAAAATGAATCACAGGGTTAAAAAATGTCTAATAAAATATAATGAAAGCAGTATAGCGATGATGATAAGGTGTATTTATACAATTTTAAAACAAAGCATTATAATGAACTGAAATGATCAATGATTTTTTCCACAATTTTCACAATATACATTTTTGGTGACTAAAAAAAAAGCTTATGGCTTGTCAGCCTAGCCACCAAGACATTAATTACATTACAATTACAAACAAGCATATAATACAATATACAACATTTAACGTTTATCGAAATAATGAGAAAAAAAAGATAAAGGTAAAATTGTTAGGAGCCACCCCTTGTCATCAACATCCCTGAAATGTCTTTTTGTTAGAAAGGGGAAGTCTCCAGGATTGTCCTGGAGGTTTAGAAATTTAAAAAAAAATAAGCATCTTTCGGGCTTCAGAAATTACTAGATTTTCTCCCGGAATTTGATATTTTCACATTTTCTTCGGGTTTTATGAATTTCTATATTTAGAGCAATTTTTTCGGCTTTTTCACCCATAAATAATCTGGCACTGGATGTTTCCGCAGCCAGATGAAGAAATAGCGTATTGGAGCTTCAGACCCATAAACATATCATCAATTATGTGCTGTGCTAGGACCCACCACCACCTTCCCCCCTCCCGTCCGCTATCAGAAGTTGGCGATCCTGTGCTAGCAACATATAACATACATTGCTGATTGCCAGATCTTACAGTATTTTTATCGATGTATACAAGATAACAACAATGAAAAAGCATCCTTAAAAAACCCTAGTGTTTAATTATTAATAATACATTAGGCCAACCAAAAAAAATACTTTGTCTCACGTCGCCCGCGCGCATTAAAATTTAATTGGTAAAATTCCCGCTCGAAGTTTTCTCATTTTAACAGATTTTTTTTTTTTAAATCATCGTATTTTTTTTAACGACTCGTGTACGAGTCTATCAAAATATTCAAACGTTGGTGGCGTAAATGACAATAACATCACAGAACGCTGTTTCTATCACGTTGTTGTTGTTGTTGTTGTTGTGAGACATGCTGCATGCTGCAAAGCAAAAATAATGGCGGAGCCACCGATTTTATGAGTTAAAATTGAGATGGATGGAAATATAACGGGGTGGGTTCTACATCACCCCAAAACACCGATTCATTTGTTAACGTATTGCAAGATCTCTTTGATTGGAAGAATCCATGTGTGCAGGAGTTCAAGCATTTGAATTTAAAAGTTAATGAATTAACTGTCTGGTGTGAGATAAAGATTGAGGAAACCTGGGCTAGAATGACCGAGTTGATAGTGTTTTCGCTGGTTCGGGAAATGTACCATTTGTGAAATCTGAAATTTTGAAGAACAATGACAATCAAGATACAACTTCTGCTACTACTAACTCTAGTAAGTAAAATTTAAGTATATACTAGCCGGCCTTAAGCCTGGCCCAGCCTAGCTAGGCTTACTCCTAGCTAGTAAGTCGGCTCCTTTACCTAGTCCTAGAAGTTTTATTATTACAGTATTAGGTTTCGCTAAGCAATAGCTAGCCAGCCTAGGCCTATCGAAAACAGTGGCGGGTGGAACGAGATGAAAAGTATCTTTCAGTACAAGGCCTAGCTATACACACATGACCTAAGTTTAGGCCTAAATAGCTAGCCTGCCTAACATGGGAATAAGTTTTTTTACTCTTTGGCTATCAATAGGGTCCTACTAAACACCACATGCAACCACACACTACCACACTCAACCACTCCCAACCACTTCCAAGCCCAAAAGATATCAATTTTTATATTTTTTAACGTTTTCTTGTAAAAATGAGGTATTTCAAGTGCATTATTATTATTATTATTAACAGAGGTAATCGGATGGCGCAAGTTAAAGGAGAATCATTTTAAAATGTTTGAGTCAGCATCAGTGGATGAGGTGGCTGAATTATTTGAAAGCATTCATCAGATTGATCCATCAGTGACCATGGAAGACAAGATGGCTGACCTGAAAAACAGACCTAAATTAAAGAGTTTTATGGATCACTGTTGCAGGACAAGAACATATAGTTTCAGTATCAAGAAATGTGGAGATCAATCTTGCGAAGTATGCAAACAAACAAGAATTGAACCAGCTGTGTTTAACAACATCCATCATATTCCAGACCCAGTACCAGATCAATCTAATGAACATTATATGTCGTTTGAGGACTTGTATGGCAAACCCGAATTGGAAGATGCTAATGAAGAATTTCTGCCCCAAAAAACTGAAAAGCGTAGCACTGGTATAGAGATGCCATTTGGGGCAACAATTCAGCATGCCAATACTGTTCAGAAGTGTGTTCTATACAGAATGCTACAAACCGCGGGTATTGTATGCAGCCAAAAAATTAAACAATCAAAACAATCAATTAGATAGGGTTTTGGATAACTAAATTTAATACATAGTACAGGACTATTTGAACTGAAGACTTACGACTGATTAACTGAAGTTGGCAAAAAGGCCACAAAACATGAGTGATCCAATAACTAATGCTGTTTTGAGCATTCTGCCAATTGCATGTTTATTAACAATGCAGGATTACAAAAAATATTTTCAATCGCCTAAAAAAAAACCCTCTTTCCTCATTTACTTTTTTAAACCTAAAGTGACGTGAAGACAAAGTTTTTTTTGTTTGGCCTTATCAATATATACATTTTTTTTTTGTTACAAACGGTGGCCATGACAAAAAATTGCCCTGAATTTGGTCTTCTTAACTTGAATTGCTGGAAAATGTAATGGAGTGACTTTTACACAGTTTTATTATATAAAAGATTTTGTTAAGGTTGCAATTGATGTTTTGTATGTGTGGACCATTGTATATAGTCATTACCTCTGTCAAAAAAGTTGGCGAGATTATGTTTTCATTCAAGTTGGGTGGGTTTGTGTGTGTTGGCCTGTTCACAGCACAACTTAAATAGTAATTGACAAATTCTGACGAAATGTCACTAGAAACAATTGAGTAAATATTGGTGAAGATCCTTAGTTGCATGCACCTGTAGCGGCCTCCAGAAAACATACGCTATTCAGTTTACGATCTGTAGTAAGGCTTCATGCTACATGATTTTTCAGAGAAGGAAATAATTATCCTGATCGCAGGCAACTTTACTGTTAGTTTCTGCACACTGTTCTTAGAATGGTTATCCGTATTGTAAGCAATCAATCAATGCTATAATGTAGCTTTGTAGTAAACATGCAAAAATCAGCAAAAAAAGACAGTGTGGACAGAAAAAGTAAATGGTTAAAGCTGCATTCAAACCCAGGAACTTCAAGGAAATGCAAGGTACGCATGTTTACCACAAAGCTACAGTGCTGATTTAAGGATAACCACACTTTTAATATTCCTTCAAAGATGAGAATTTTCGGTTGGTGGGAAATTTGTCATGAAATGGTTTAATTTCAAGAAAATTGTGAGTTTGATCCAATTTATGTTAGACAATTAAATATTAAAAAATCTAGTAAGTCTATGGCACAGATTATATAATGTGTCCAGTCAATTGCTATACTATTGTAGAGATACTTATTATTAGTAAGATAGAAAAATAGAAAAAAAAATGCTTGCAAATGGTATGCCTTTAAACCAAATCTAATTTTAGAACATATGGCAACAACTTATTAATCAATACTCTACTACAATTCTATGAATAAAACTACAGATAAGCTAATGTCAAATTTGATAATAGTGTTATTGTCTCCAACTGTTTTCACAGCCATTGAACTAAAAAGCATTATACAGAAATGTAAACTAAATATAAAATGTACTGTATGTTTCATTAATTTCTAGTATAACTATTCTAATTTATTATTTATTCACCAGTGAATGGTAATGTAGGCCTACTACTATTTGCCCAACATGTGTTTTTGTCTAACCCTAGGCCCACTAAGAAATTTGCAAGCTCTATGACATAAATTTGGTATCCGACCAACAATATGCAAGCACCATGGCAAATTAACATGATTAAGAATAGCAGATGGTTGCATTTTTCAAAAAGATAATATTTTATCAAGAACATGGTAAACATTGTAAAGGTTAAATCTTGCTGCTGTTTCCACATGGATTATCTGTTGTGGTTAGTTTACCATAGGCTATGGGAAAATCAACTGAAGGTCACAACTCATGGGTCATTGACCAACATACCAATGAGGACCAATGGTATACTTTGGAGAGATTACCCAAGTTACAATATTCGCATTGAACTTGCCTGCCTGACTGGGTTAAGTTACCAGTCAGTACTTCCTGGCTGACTTACACTGGACTTATATGGTAGTACTAACCAATTGGTCTATCCATAAGCTGATGTACCATCTTTTAGTTTTACCTAAAATCCTGTAGGACCTATATTAAACCAATATTGACTGTTTCAACAAACAGTAAAATCTATACTCAAAAAACATAGGCTATACCTTTCGCATCACCCATAAGTCAATTAATTTCACCACTGCTCTCATGAGTAGATTTCATTTGAAAATACTTGGTAGTTTTCACTCATTGATTTAATTTCAACTTTATTTCAAACTCTTGATTCATATCGACATACAAATAACCAAAACTGAGTTTTAAAAGAAAAAGTACTGGACAGTAATTACCTAGTACCATATATGCCTAAGGTACTCAATTAACGTAAAAAATATTGATAGTTAATCCATGATAACAAGGGTTATCAATTTCCTATACATCCTTGAATACTCATGAAATGATTTTACAATAGTAATGACCAGATTAGGAGAGTCATCATATAATCAACTCATGTGTACTAATTCCCCAGAAACCCATAAAAAATTGGGAAATCTGACGAGACAAACATCTTATCAGCAATGTGTACATAATCTAGGTTAAAAAACTGAATTAGTATTTTTCAATATGTAATTAAACCATGGATAGCACTTATTATTGTACTTATTAATATGGTAGCTTCTAAGGCAAGAATACATTATTTAACCTTTAATATCAAACTATTATGCACATAATTTTAGGTGTTAATACTTGGGTAACATTAATTTCATTTGCATGCATTTAGTATAGCACCCCCTATTGATTACGCATGGTGTAAATCTTACCTTACACCTTGTCTTTGAATTCTGTTAAATATGCAACAACAATAACAGATTTAATTTTCCAATCTTTAGATCATTTTGTTTTTACATTTTACATCACCACTAATATCCCTAATCATAGCGCTATGTATTACTAAACTTCTTGCATATAAATCTGACCCTGTGTCAGAGGTTCCATTTCCTCCCGATTTGTCCGGGAATCTCCCGATTTGTCCGGGAATCTCCCGAAATTTTAAAGCAGTCTCCCGATTTTCTGTTGAAATTTAAACATGTTCTAGTACCATAGTTTGGTTTAGATTAATATTTAATCAATAAATACAGTACTTTTGAAATAAATAATTGCGTACATCGTTCTAAACTTATCGTAGTTTGCGCTAGTTAACCCCTTGCATGTCTGTTTTTTCGACCCTTCCTTCATAAAATACATTAGAAGGTGTAGTATTTTAAGATAGAGAGCGCACTTTGAAAAATGTCCCGAAATTTACACCTCAGAGGTTGGAACGTCTGCCGTGTATAAGCCTATTTACTAATTACTTTCCATTCTGAGTTGTAAATAATCCATAACATTGAATAATCTTAGCCTCAATATTTTGATCTGTTAGAGTACTGAAGCTACTTTAATGCAAATGGAAATTACATTGTAAAAATACCTTAATTTAGACTAAATGATTCAAGAGGAGCATGTACATATATGTTTGTTTATTTTTATGTTTGAAAATTTGGATACAGCAATCCCGGAGAAGCCAGATAGCCACATAGCCAGGGGCGGCTACATTTTTTAATCGGGGTGGGGGGATGGGGAACGAGGTTAAATGTTAAATTTTGTTCAGCTACCCAAGCCAGGCTAGATTTTGATAATATGATATCTTTCATTTTACCTAACTGAAAATTAGTTGTTAGGGATTTTTGTTTGTTTTGTTATTTTGTAGGCTTAGGATATGGATATGCAATTTCCGAAATAAAGAATGAATTGAATTAGTTCCATCTAGAGTAGATCTAGAACTTCCCAATTGATTAACTAAGTAATTAAGTGATGGAATTTTGTTCATGGCTGTTGGTAAAGGTTAATGCAAAGGGGAATTAAACTTGCATTATAATTCAAATTTAGGTTACAAGTCAAATAGTTTTCTTAAAGTGCTATCAGTTAATGGTTAAATTGTTATTTAGCGTAAATAAAGTCAACAACAGAATCAAGTTTTAGAATAAAATTTAAAAATGCAAACAAATTTCAAGCAATTAAATTAATGCATAATGGCACTCTAGCTGACAATTTTGAAGGATGGTAGAGCCACGTTCTCATCTATAAATGAGTAATTAACTAAAAAATGGCAGAACTTACCTCATCTAAGAAACCAACCAGATCCATTGCATTATTCACTTCAGCAAATAATTTCTTTGTTTCAGCTGATTTTGTTTGAGCTCTTCCAGGACCATTTGTTAAATATCTACAAAATAAAAAGGTAGAATAAAATAAACTAAGAATAAATTATACAATTTTTGAATTGGTCACAGATAAAAGAGGGCTCAACCACTGCTGTAAGAAAAGTGATACTATCAGGTTTACATACAGAAGGTATGAACACCAGCCAGTAAGTAAGTCTATAGTAAGCTAGGTAGTGGCGAGGTATACAATATAATTGCACTGTTGTGGAAAAAACCTTTGAGATCTTTGGCACCCAGATCAAATCCATTGTTGCTCTCCTAGGATTTCACATGGAGAATTGAAATTCAAGTAAGTAGCAGTAGCGCCAAAGATTATATAGAGGAAAAGATCAAGCACATTTTATCGTGCGCGGAACACCATATAGGTTGCTCAAATCATGGAGGAATTCTTCCTCCATGCTCAAATCGATTAAGGCAGTGCACTATTCCAACTGCATATTCTACAGTTCACACAGCAACTGCAAAGCGTGACATTTGACCATTACCCGAGAGTTATTCCAGTTAATACACAATGTGCAGCCACACCCATGAATCTGGCAGAAAAATTCGCCATAGAGGGTGTCCAGTGTGCAGTTTCAAGTAATCCATTCTAAATTATTTGAAAATCCCATGTGTTCATTTTTGTGCTATTTATATTCTTTGGTAGCACATTCACTTTCGGATGATACAATAAGTCAATGGTCTTGCAGCCCTCGAATTTGGGCTATGTAGGGGCAAGGCCATTTTTGGTTTGATTGTAAGAGTTACAACAGCAGGGCTGAAAATTAACTTTAAATCATGGTGGCCAGCAGGGCCAGTAAGGCAAAAATGATACTGGCCCTTCCAA
>JAOTQE010115333.1:0-12936 GCA_025631205.1 Nesometra sesokonis
TAAGTTATTTTCCCAAATGCAAAAATCTCAAAATCGAAAAAAATCAAGTTACGTTGTTTTGCCACGGAACGGCCGATTATTTAATGTAGACCTACTTATTATTTTATGCATTATCACATTTTTAATTTTGATTTGATTAGAAAGTCAAAGAAATTCGATATATTGAACACTGTGGCTAATATATTAATATATTTTATTATACGCTGTGGCTAGCACTCCGGTAGTAGATGCTATCTCTGCAATGATAAAGTTGGGATTAGGATTGGCCTATCTAGGGACTCCAACCATTGCGGAGATAACATCTACTACTGGAATGCTAGACACAGCGTATATTAAAATATTATCTCACCTTAAGAAATAGAAATCGTTCTTTATTACGTTCAAATTCAACTTCTTGATTCTTCTTTAGTGCATCTGAACTAAAAGCAGAAGAACTGGTACAATGTATACAACAATGGTAACATAGTTATATGTATTGTTATGATGTTATAAGACATAGATTGTATTAATACACCCCCAGCAACACCGGCAAACACTGGAGGCCACAAGAGCCAAATACAAAACAAAATCTCACCATCTTAGTTTTCACTATAACCCTTCACAGAGTTGTAAAACGGGAATACTGCGTTAATTCGCGAATCCCGGCTCTAGAGTAAATGAGTACTTTCTCTTCAATGCCAGCACAGTGCCAGCATTCGTTAGACTGCCTCGGACTCTAGACATGTTAAAGATATATTACCATGACTGTTTAATGTGTGGAAGGGTCCAGGGTCCACTACATAATGCTGGCTTATGCGGTGAAGCAGAAGTAAATAAATTTCAATGTTGGAAATATTGGTAAAAACAGCACCCTCTATTATTAAGACTGCCAATTTTATACCTTTCCCTTGGGCCATTTCACACAGAAAACCATCATAATCCTGAATTTGACCTGTGTGAAAGGGTTTAGACTGGAAATAATGCTGGCATGGTTAAGGTAATATTGCAGTATTCTCTGTGTGAATAAGTTGCTTATGTGAAAGTACTACAACGGGTACCGGCAAATTGCTGGGAAGTAACATGCAATGGACTAAAATCATGGGTGGGGGAACGTTTTTTTTTTTAATTAGGGGACGAGGTTAAATTTTGCTCAGCTACCCCAGCCCAGTTAGAATTTGATGAGCAAAGAAAAAAAAATGTATTGCCTCTAAATTTGTGCATTCCTGGTCCCTGAAAGTTTTCAAGGCCACAATATTTATATTTACTATATTTACATGCTGTTTTTGAATTGCGAATTTTGTACTGACATTTCAGAGGAACTGTTCCTCCTCCCCCCTCCCCTCTTCTGCTGCCCATGGGGAGTATCACTCTCATTTGCTTCTCGCTACTAACACTTGAAATAAGCTGCAGCACTATGAGCCTTCAGGCTCAGAAAAGTATTTACTTTTTAAGCTTATAAATACTCTTAGATTGTTTTGTATTGGGTTCTGGTGGTCCCCACTGTTACCAGTGGTACCAGTGGTGTTTAATTAATAGGGCCCACATCATATACATTAACAAAACATTTTAAAAAGTTTAAAATACAATTAAATGCTAAACAAATGACATAGCAGGATAAACCTATAAGCTACAGTAAAAAATACAATTTAAAAAAAAGCAGTTTTATTTTTTCTTAAATTAATTTAGTGATGTTTAATCAGGGAAGTATCTATTGTTATACCTCACTGGTTTAATGATTTTATACATTTAATTATTTTAATCAAAAGTAAACTACTACAGCTAAACTTGCCTAATTCGGATTATTTGAAAGTCAAATTTAATTTTCATGGCAGACTGGCATGTCTTCCATTAATTTATAATCTCTAATTAACTTTTTTGTAAGATTACTAACAATATTTAATACAGTCAAACTTGCCCAAATCAAAACCAAAGTGGCATTTTGAAAAAAAAAAATTACTTAGTAATTATCGTCAATTCTTCCCTCCTGTGTGAAACTCTACTCCACCAGAGGTTGCTAACTTTAATGATAGCACATGAAAACAAGACTATAAATGAGGTCAAAGGTCACACAATCAAAATGTAGAGCCTTACAAGAAGTTTTTATCATAAGAAACACACATGCCAAATTTGAAAGCCCTACCTCAGATGATGCAATCGCTATGGAGAAGGTTAAAGTACACAACAGACAAACAGACAGATGGACAGGATGAAAGCAATATTTCCTGGCATATATGCCCAGGGGTGTAAAAATAGACAGTCCAAAAGGTACTAGTAATCAGCTGAGAAGAGTTTACAGTACAGTCAACTTTCTCATTTACATACCCTTTTCTGGAAGTTGTTTGTAAATGAGAATGTTCATAAAGGAGAAGGTTTATAAAATCTGATAAAATAAGGCTTGCAAAACATTTATTTGGGTTTTTATCTTGGTAGTTGTAATGTTCTTTTTTGTTTTCGTGTCACATTCAACAGCAAGTTTACTCGCCACTTACAGGATGAGGTCTATGCCATGCTTTCTAAACCAAGTCTCATTATGAGGCTTAGGCATTAAGTCGTGGGAAACAACCTAGTGTTCAGCCAGGTTCGAACACAGGACTTCGGGATTGCAAGGCAAGCATGCTAACAACCAAGCTACAGCACCACACTCAACTCTGTTTGAATGAATTGGGTGAAGGAAAACGCAAAAATAATATAATTATCATCTATAAATTATCGGTAGGCTAAATAATTATCCATTATTTTTATGTTGCAATTGGTAAAATAGTGTTTGTAAAATAGAAGGTTTGTAAAGGAGAAGGTTGACAGTACTGTTAGGTAACCTGTAAGTTTAGTTTTGCTGTATCACATGTGAAAATATATAAATCAATTGACTTTGTAAAGACAATGGAAACAGGATGCTTGTTTGTGATATCTGACTAATATTCAAGTTCTCAGAAGGATTTCTTTCTAAAAAAATCTATTGTGAAAGGATAATAAAATGTATAAATAGAATATTTATACTATTTGTAAATCATTCAACCAATATTAAAGCTATATGTGTCTATGGTATGCATAAGAGGTGAGTTAAAACAGGTCATGGTCAAATGTTTTAAATGTTGCATTACCAAATACAGTACTGTTACTAAGTTTCACTTTTTTATTGATTTTAAAACAATTTCAACTCTCTCAAAGCCGACCATCCTTGGGACTGTCAATTTTGTTCGGTTTTATGGACAGCTTGGTTCAAAGAAAGTAAAATTACATATATTTACATAGGTTTCATAATTTTCGGACTATAAAAAATGTGAGGTGGTGTTGTGACAAAATGAGTCGTGTTGTACTCCAGATGATTTTGAGATATCAACAAAAATAAAAAGCAATAATTTTATAAAAATGAGATTTCTCTTGCTTTGTTTAATGCTTAAATTTTATATTTACAAACATCCTGTTTATGTTTAATTACAAGAAACATGTTTTTAACCTACATTTTGTAAAGGCTGTTTTTCAAAATCAATGTAAAACAGGAAGGAAGTCAACAGTTTTATATTTTTAAAGTCAATTTTTCTCCAAAAATATGTTTTCATACATCTACGTTTTAAAATGATTTTTCTCTGGTTATACTAAAGCTATGAACCTCATTTAAAATTAATTTTTAATAAAAAAAAATTCTTATTTCATTAATTATTACCTCCTTGAATAATCTACTTGTACTGAGTGGTCAATGACAAGGTCAGCTGGTACCACGGGATTGATCTTCTCTGGATCTCCACCGAGCCTCTTGACCGCATCTCTCATAGCAGCAAAGTCCACCACTGCTGGTACACCGCTAAAAACAAGGAACAGGTTAAATTACAAATTTTGCTTATTTCATATTGTACATACTATGAAAAAAAAGACCTATGCTTATAAGATGGTAAAAATTACATAATAAACAAGATTACACATTAAAATGACAATGAATAGAATATAGGTAAGTGTAGCACGAAATAGATAGTTATGCTTCCGATCGGGAAGTAGGGAATTAACCTCAAGTTTGTCACTTTATCTGCACCTGCAGATGGTGATTTATATATCATGCAGCAAAAAAGGACGTCATGCCAATAACTGAGGTAATAATGTGGAGAGCACTACAAAAAAAAGGCTACATATTAATAATATAAAATATTAATACCATTGAGAAATAAAACAATATAATGGTAAATTAAAATATACATTTTGTAATTGAAATCCATAATAATTGTAAAGCTATGGTCCACCTTCTCATTTATACACGTGGTATAACTGCCAATTATTTTTTGCTCCAATGCATGAGACAAACCCCGCCACCAGTACTGGACCACATTTTCTCTGATTTTGATCTGACAAGCAAAAAATCATCTGACTATATTTGGGCCGTTCCTGTTACCAAATTACCACTGTTTTGGGGGCCGTTTTTACCGTATTTTTCTCTATATTGCCTCATGCGTGAGAAAAACTATTGAAGTATGATTGAGAATTCTACTAATGCATGAGACAAATTATTTTTGTGTGAGATGTCAAAAATAGGCCCCAATGGTTGAGACTCACGCATAATGCGTAAGAGTTGGCAGATATAACGTGGGTTGGATGGTGTTTGTAAATGAGAAAGTTAACAAAAACTGATCAAATAAGGCCTCCAAAATACTTGTTTGTGTTTATTTTTTTTCCTGATTGTTAAAACATTTTTTTAAATATCACTAATAAATTATCCGATATTACATCATTGGCCATTATTTCAAAAAAATCATTTACTGAATAGTGTTTGTAAAATAGAAGGTATGTAAATGAGAAGGTCAACTGTACAGTGAAAATACACCGAATTAGCGACCTTGTTGACATGTGGATTCGTGGGTATAAATATAAATAGAGGGCGCTATTTTATATACTTCGCTGTGTAAAATGAGCTAAGAAAATCCTTTTTAACACTAGCTACACTTAGTTTTATTTAAATTGGAATGGATTAAACCTGTCAAATTTGCTGTGAACAATGGATGGTTTTAAGCCCAAACCATGCAGACGGTGCTGATCCGCTAGTGCACATAACGGCTTAGCTCTCCTGAGTGAATCAACGGAGATCTAATTTTTGGCCTAGCTTGAATTATGTATATTTACTATTAAATGTAAATTAAAACCAGATCAACTGTGTTCTACTTAATCTAAGACTAAGGTAGATGTTTACTAATGCTTTAAAAATGATCATACTTGCTAAATTCAATGTGTATTTCAACAAAATTTTTGGGTAACATTCACACTCGCCTTACGTTGAGATAGGACTTTACGGTTTGTTTTGGTTCTCGTACCTATGAAGGCGAGTTTTCGTGACGTCACAGGCCATCACTAACTCGGTCTATTCTATGAGTACAGTAATTTATTTCTGCTCTAAAAAGTTAGTCAGAAGAACACTCCATAATACAAAACACTACCATCGTTTTCCTTAAGTAACATTATGGTAAAAACACATCTGGGCTTGCCAATTAAATATTATTACATTGTTTTATGACTTTTAGATTTATAGATTTAATAAATAATGGATTATTAAATAAACATTGGCAATGATTAAATAAATGTTAGGAATTAATTTCTTTGAATATTGCAATATTTGTTGTGTGTTAAAAAAAAAAGATGGATAGCAAACGTTTACTGCAAAAGTGAGAAATTTGTTTGAAGTTATTAAGTTATTTAGTCCATAAGTTTATATACTTTAATATACCCATATATGGTAAGGCTATGTCCATGTATGGTAATTATGTGATGTTATCATACATAAGCATATCCATGTTTTATGTCAAAAAATATGATAGTGTGGACTATACTATACTATACTATACTATACTATACTATACTATACTTGAGAATGGATTGAAATTAGGCTAATTAGAAAACTGAAACTGAAATTTGAAATAACTTTGGAGGAGGGATGTTCCCATCACCCGTCATAATTACAATCATCCTAAATAAGATTAAAACCAAAGAGTTTGGAAGTTATGCATCATCTGTTTATTTCTGTTTTATGTACTTTTCTTGTGTACTATTCAAATAATTGTCTGTGATAACATTGTTACATTGTAACAGTAGATAAACTGGTCTATCATAGAGTACACATGTTTAAGTGAAAGTCCTTTAAATAGTTTTTGACCTTTTATTGATAACATGGGTATAAACAATAACATGGGTATAAACAACTATACCCATGTATACACCATGTGATACTGTAGGATATTAAAATCTAAATATCTACATCCATGGGTGTCATTACCCTCACCTCACTGAAGTGGGGAGAGGGTATTGCAATAAGCTGCGTCTGTGTGTGGGTGTGTGTTTCTGCATCTATCTCAAAAACTATTGGGCCGATTTACTTCAAATTTTCAAACAATGTCAGAACCAACCGTATCTAGGTCCTCTCGAGGTTTGGTGCTGGTCCGCCTTACTATATAAATTCTGGATTCTAATCTATATGATTTTGTGTCTACTGCCCTCTCTTAAGTGACAAAAATACAGTAGATACTAAACAGGCCTGACAGTTACTGCTAAATTCTGGTCCTGTTTGCTGTTGCCATTAAAATTCCAAACATAACCTTTCTTGACCCTGAATAGAGTATGTAGTATGTATATTCTGTGTTCCCAGGATGCCTGATACCTCCCTGGCCTGATCATGAATAGATATCACAGTGAAAGAAGGAAAAGATTGAAAACTATGGCTTTAGGCTGTTCGCAAATGAACACACAAACTAACAAACAGACAAAGAGGGAAAAAACATAACCTCCTTCAAAACATAGGCGAGGGTGTAATCGTTTATGATTACTTTGTCTTGTTTAAAAATGCATTTAGGAGGTTAACTGTGAAAAGTATAGGCCTACATATTCATTGTGCATATCTGATCTGACTAATTTTACCCAATCCAAAAATTATTATTGTACAGAGGTCCCAAGTTGTAAAAACAGAATTCCTGGAGATTTTCTTGTGGTCGTTCGTACACCATCTATAATGTGTAAACTTCATAAAATGTGTGAAACCATTTTTAAACACATTGCTTACTATGAAACTGTAGTTTCTGATTTTGTCACTGTGAAGGTATCCCATTACTCTTCATTAAAAGCATTGCTAAACTTCACATTTCCTTATTTTCAACCAACGTTTTGGAAAAATAGGCTAAAAATATGGTGTAATTGTGAAAATTTGTCAAAATCTGGACAATTTCCTGGAAAAACTAAATTCCGGGAGAACATTTGGTAATTCCGGGAGCCCTGAGACTCCAGGACAATCCTGGAGACTTGGGAGCTCTGTATTGTAGGAGATTCCAAACTATTGAGTGGAGCACTTAGTTGATTGGAGCACTTATCTGAGTGGAGGACTTATTTGAGTAGAGTACTCATGGCTCACAGAATTAGTTGCCTGACAGCCCAAAGCAAACCAAAAATTTACATCGGCCAACCAAAAATTATCTGATGTTCCGACAGGCAAACCAGGTCTTGGCTCACCCTAACCGATCATCATATCACCATGGCCCCAGCAAACAAGAAGGGATAAAAGGATAAAACAGCTGGTTTAGCAATATTACAACAGTCAATTACAACTAATTCTTTATTATAAATTGGAGGGCAACTAAAAAATTGTGAGGGCAACCAGATTTTAGACCTTGGTTACCCAAAGGGCAACCAAATATTGCAAAATTCTGCGAGGCCTGGTTTCTTTGAGTGGGCCACTTATTTGGGTAAATTATTTGCACGAGTACTGTACACTATTTCTACTCTCAAGTTGTTGGCTTTCTCTTGGCTTTCTCTCAAGTTCTTGGCTGTTACTGAAATGGACAAGTTAATTCTTAATTGTTGATGGCGATTTCTCTCGCCTTTGACTTAAAATTACATCACTCTAATTTTTTAGTCATTTTAGTGGGTCATTTGAGTGGGCCACTTAATTGCCAGAGTGGTATTTAGTTGAACTTCCCTTTCTATGCTCACTCTAGGGTCAATTTTTTCTTAGCCAAACTGACTAAAAGTTTGCGTTTTTTTTTAAAGCCAAATTATAAATTCTTTTATGTATTTTTCTTTAGCCAAATTAAAAAAAAAAAAAAAACTAATAAAAATATCTGCAAAATCGACAGATTGGGGGATTTTTATTTAGCCAATTTGGCGAAAGAGGTCATTTTTATTTAGCCAAATGAGCATTCCAGTAGCCATTGGCGACTGAGCGAATGGTTCGAGTGAGCATAGCCTGTGGGGTCACCTAAGCGGACACCTCCTGTAAGGCCATGAGAATGAAAGTTATAGATTTGCGTCCGAACAATTTTGAAAACACATGCGGCATTTTTTCATTATTCATTATTCATTATTTTTATAAACCGTATGTTTACAAGAAGAAACGCCTAGCGGACTTCGATTCCAATACTCAAGTATAGAGGGCGCTATGTAACCTATGACCCTATCAAGATTGAAGACAATGACACGTAATTCCTGACTATTGTATAGGCCTATTTAGGTAGTATTTACATAGTATTTATGCGGAGTTTTTGTTTTTGATCGGTAAAAAATTATATATCTAGAATTTGCATAGGTTTTTGTGCAAATAATGATTATTTTGTAAATAATGAAAATTTTTCGGCAGTAGCTTTTTAGACGTGCGGGCGGTGGACGCAAATCTAAAACTTTCATTCTCATGGCCTAAGTGGATGTGGACACTTTTTGTATTAAAATTTAGATTTTTTGTATGTTACATTACCTTTCATAATCGGACATTCCAGAAAATTTTGTGATTTTTCTGTACAACAAATACAAATTTCTGTACACAATCATCCATACTGTAATGTCCGAGTATCATATTTCGGAACAAATCTTAAAAACGATAACATTATTTAAAAAAAATGTAGAATGTAGTGTCTAGAAATTTGATTGGCCCTCTGTGTTGAGAAGGCCATGAAATGTGACACTAAGGACGTATACATAATTTTACAAGTTTGGCCCTCTATTGGCCGAAATTCTCGTAAGCGGACACTTTCTTGTTACTTAAATGGGCAAGCTATTGCATTATTTTCTCTTTTTTGGTAATTTTTGAAGCAAAAACACATTTTAAATCTATCAATGTGATCAAATGCTTCTGTTATCTTTGATATTCTGTAGGCTCCTTAAGTTTATTTTCACAGTTTGTAACTTGTAAACAGATTTCGACCCCCTCAGTGATAACATGAGTATAAATGATTAGACCATGAATGTAACATGTGATCCAGTAAAAACAACCATGAACATGTTGTGATGTATGTTTGAAATATGCATTGACAAATTAAATATCATTAGCAAAATATAACAATTAGACCAAATTAGCGTTCTTATATTAGGTTATTTATGTGGATCAGTGGCGGCGGTAGAAATTCCACGACAGCAGGGCAATTCCAGGTCAGGTAGGCCAATTTTAAGGTGGGTGTGCTCCTGGTTTTCAATTAGACAAAAAAAAAACCTTATTAGCTATATTTTGCGTCCCTCTTTAGGCCGTTTGGTATATTGGGGCCTGGACCTACAGAGCCCCCGATGAGACCTTTTCCCCCGCCGGTGGGGGGGGGGGGGCTATAGCCCCCTAGCCCCCGTAGCACCGCTACTGATGTGGTTATTGACAACACAGCACAGCAATTGCAAATTGTTTAGTTTTTTTTCCTCGGATTCATATTGCATTTAAATTTAAATGAATTAAAACCTGACAAATTGGCTGATAGCTAAAAATGGTTTAAGGTCCCACCATCCATGCTGACTGGCTAGTGCACATAGCAAACTTCCCTCTGCTGAGAGGATCAACACAATTCCGGCTTTTGGCCAAGCTATAGTAAACTTATGTTTATAAATTATATCCTTTCAAATATAAATTAAAAGCAAATAAACTGTGTTATACTACATTAAGTCTCAGTAAAATGTTTAATACTGCTTACAAATGATGATACGGTACTTTCTAACATCAATAAACAATTTTCAATTCTTCAATACCCATTACAGTAAATTCCCATGATGTCATTGCTAATTCGGTATATACACAAATTACGACTTTATTAGTATAAATGTGAATCTAGTTGAATGAATCCGCTTTACTACAGCGCAGTCAGTTTACACTGCTAATGATCCAGTTTACAATTGTTTACAAAAACCCAAAAAGCGCCCCTGTAGTTAAGGGATTTCACCTTTATGGTCTGTTTTTATTTTCTGCTACTTTAAAACATAAACAAATCACTTCTAAAATTACCCATACCATGCAATATTCTACTATTACTCATATTTATTAGAACAGTGATTTTCAAATAAATTATTTGTGCTATTAAATCTACTTTTGAGTAAATTTACTACCCAACAAATTATGATGTTAAGCCATTCTGGAAATTGAAATTGGAACTGTTTGCACTGCTTCTCCGTGTTCGTCCAAGAAAGGATCGATGCTGGATGTATTCCGCTTCACTGTCCCGGGAACGTTGTGGGAAGATTCAACCCAGGATCAAATCAGTCCCGCAATTGTACGTCCAGGGTCAGCAATTCTGTTCAATATGTGCCAGGCTTAACTAATTTAAATTAAACTACTTAATCTATTATTAAAGGTATAGTTAACATACGTGAAGTCTTGCAAGATGACACGGGCTGGTTTAAAGGGAACTTCAACACTTTTCAGTTGATTTTCTTTCCAGTTTAGGATATTCTCAATATCTTTAACCTTGATGTGAAAGTCATCGTAGTTTCTGATTGCCGATTCGAGGAGAACACGGATTGAAAATGGAAGTTCATCTGAGGGAAGCAAATAATTTAATGGTATTTTATAAAATCATAACAGATTATTTGAAAGAAATTAAAATGAAATAATGTTGTTGCCTGTACTAATAAAATCTATGCGTATTAGAATTGTTACACAATAACTCCTCGATAAATTTTAAAGAATCATTCTACGTCAAATTACCCCAAAAATATTTAACTTGACTGACACCGATATTTGGTACACCTG
This sequence comes from Nesometra sesokonis, assembly GCA_025631205.1. Taxonomy (NCBI): domain Eukaryota; kingdom Metazoa; phylum Echinodermata; class Crinoidea; order Comatulida; family Antedonidae; genus Nesometra; species Nesometra sesokonis. The sequence continues at coordinate 10,937 of JAOTQE010115333.1, forward strand.
ATATCATGATCAAATTTAAAGTCATAACAGACAAAATATCATTGACATTAAATATTATCAAAATAATATTTGATTACTCTTTCAATCGATTTTATAAAATATATGTATTAAGGTTCAATGGTAGGTCAACAAAATGTTTGTTGATTTTGTCAAATTAAACAAACAAACAAAATCAAAACAAACAAATCAAATTAGATTATTTGATAATTGGACTGAATAGGAAACAGAAAACTTTCATCAAATAAGAATTAAGGCAAAGTGGACTTAGGCAAGTTTAACTGTATTGGCTTCCATTTAATACAAGATTTATTTAATTTTAAATAAAATTCTGTTGCAAAAATAGAAAAAATAATTTTAAATTCACAATGTTCTCCCAATTGAAAAATGCATACTTGTAAACTGTCCAAAAAATATGACTTGTCAGGCATGGCTTTTGGGTAAGTTTTGGCCCTAAATCAAATGGCTATATATGACTACTGTATAGGCCTCTACAACCATTCCTATATTACATTAAAGAGTCTCATCTATGCAGCTTAATTGATCAAATTATAAGATTTTGACTGTTTTTCTGCATAAAAATTTAGGCATACATAGCTAAGCTTTCAACCTGTATTCTTTGTAATTACTAAACAGTAAAGAAGGGCAAACATGATGCTCAAAATTATACCATAATTATATTTCAATCAACAAAATTTTTACTGGTTAATTGTAATTTTTACCAGTGAATTTGATGGCTAAAACCATACTCAGGAGAGAAAAATGATACACTAATTTCTGTGTAAAAGTTATTAAATTTCATGTTACTTTAAAAACTCCATATAAAAATTCAATTCTGTTCATGCATTTGCACTTTAGCCCCTTTCACACAGAAAATACCGCAATGTTACCATAACTATGTCGGCATTATTATTGCCCGTGTAAATCCTTTCACACACAAGGTCAAATTCCGGTAATATAACGGTTTCCTGTGTGAAAGGGTCTGAGCAAAAGGCGTAAAATTCGCGGTCTTAAGTATACAGGTTTGCAACTTTTAACTTTGTCTCGTTATGCTTCACTGCGTAAGCAGGCATTACACTGTGTACCCTTTCATACACATCCGGCCTAAGGCAGTGACGGTAATATAACGGTAATATGTCTAGGGTCGTCTAACGAATGCCGGCACTCTTCCGGCATTGAAGGTAAAGTACCCTTTCACAATTCCCAGTTTACAGTTCTGTGTGAAAGGGGTTTTAGAAGAACAATTCATTTTTATGATGAAATATTTGCAATATTCAAACAACTTCTAAGACATAAAATATAAAATTCTTCTATAATTTTTTAGGAGGAGTGACTATATTTGGATGACTTACTGTAACGGGGGTCATTTATACCCAAAAGGTCAAAATACTTGAACGTTTTGCCGTCAATATCAATGGACTTCTCACATCGGTACTTGCTAGAATCTGAAAAATAAATATGGTATTAATAATTTCAAAAAATAATAATTAATCACACTATAAATAAATTAAAAATTACCCAAACTAGATCAAGACAAGAACAAACTTTTTATGTAACAAATAAGCTACTGTATGCTGTATTTATTACAAATAATAACACAATTTAACAATGAAACCATCATTAAGTTGGTAATGGGCCAAGGTTTATTGAAAGCATGTTAAAATTATTTCTCTTAAAAAAGACCAGAAAGTAAATTTTGTCGAGAATTAACGCCTGAATAAATTTCTGAGGGTGATTTTTTTTTATTTTCTTGGTTTCTTATTGTGATAAGTATTTCCATATTAAGTGATTAATTGTTAACATAAAATATAATATATATAATATATTAATATACTGTAATAACATTAAGTACCATCATTTATTGCATTTTTTGTTCATTCCTGTTTGTTCATGTGAAAGTTGTTAATGTAGTATGAAAGTTGAATGTTTAAAGATATATTGTCACCTGAAAATGCCCAAAAAATCATCAACATTAATTTTGAAATTAACTTGATCATATCAAA
>JAOTQE010115344.1:0-12936 GCA_025631205.1 Nesometra sesokonis
GCTGAATAGTGGAAGAGCCTTACGTCACATCACTTGCGGTAGCGCAGACGCGTCGCCTAGTGGGAACCAAGCTTAATAGGGGGCACGCACTGCTTTCCCCCCACCCCCAAAAAAAACAAAATCAAGGAAACGTAAAATCAAGGTACGTAAAACGTAGGTTTTACTGTATTACAGAAGAACCTTGATTTTACCAAGGTTTTATAGTTAATAAAACATCCTTGGTTAAAGTCCATCTTCAAACAAGGTGGTTTTATTTGGTTCAAAGCACATGTTACAATTTTATCCGATTTTAGGCGATGTGAAATTGAGGGTTCATAAAATTGAGATATGTAAATTTGAGGTTCCACTGTATTATTAAAGGGCAGGTTCACCCAAAAAAATTATCTTCCTTATATGTTTTAGTTTATCATAAAAAGAATATTCAGGCCTGTTTCTGAATTTTTACGATTCACTTTACCTAACATAATTATTGGTGAAATAGGCAAAAAATGCTTTTTGATAGTTTAAATTACAAGTTAGAATCTCTATTCTTTTACATACAAATTGTCTGAAAGAGGGGTATTTTAAATAAATTGTGAAAAATCAACAGTCATTCTAAAATATATAGAAAAATATTATTCTTGTGTTTTTTTACCAAAATTGTTCATTTCTGATGTTTTGATATATTGTAAAGTAGCCATTCGCTATTTTGTATGTAAAAGATTAGGGATGAAATCTAGCGTTTATTTTAATTATATTTTTTAATTCATGAGACTCAATGGGAAAAAATCTTAAAAATTCCTAAATAGGGCTGAATACAGTATACTTTTTATGTTTAACTAAAACATGTAATGAATAGTAATTTTTTGGTTGAACCCCCACCCCCTTTGAAACGTACCTGTTGCATATTAGTGGCATTCTGACTTTGCATCCGCTGCTCAATCTCTTGCTCTTGTTGCAGAGCCTTGACAAATGCTGTTTTCAGGCGATTCGTGTGCTCGGCCTTTAGCGCCTTCTTCTGATTGGATACAATACACGTCTCGCACATAATACCATTCTTTGTATCATGTTTCCAGATAGTGGTGAAGAATGACTTACACTGAGCACACTGGAACGGCTGGATAAACTTAGAAGGAGCCCTCTCCTTGGTCGTTTTGTTGTTTTCTAGTATACAGTTAACGACCTCTTCCAGCCCAACAAGATAGATAAACTCATTGTTTGCAGCACTGGGTAGGAAGTGGAGCTCTGGTGGTGGTGGTTTTGGTGGCGGAATTTGAAGGAGTGTCTTTTCCAGCTGTTTGCGTAGAGCAAGCTTCGCCGCTGCTTGTCGACTGGCTGGTGACTGATTCTCCATGTTCTGAGTTGAGTTAGATGAATGATGGCTTGAGTACGATTGTGACATTGATCTCATGTGGCTATGACTGCTGGAGACCGGCAGTTGCTGGTTCCGTACCTGATACTGCGGAACCTGTAAACTCTGCAGAGAGCTGCGAGAGTTGGCCATGACGAGTGGTGGGGGACCTTGCTGGATGCGATTGGGCTTCATCTGACTACCACGCATCAACTGTGGCATACCATGCGGATGACCTTTAAAGAGGTTCTTACCATGGACAAGCGGGGGCGGGATGTTAGGGTTACGGGAAATTTGAGATGACATCTTTCCTAATTGATGTTGTTGGTGATGTTGATGTTGTGAATGTTGCGACTGTTGTTGTTGCTGTTGTGTTTGCTGTTGCTGCTGGTTCACAAGTGCTTGGTGTTCTTTAGGAGTTGGTATCGGTTGTAATTGACTCTGTCGTAACTTCTTCAGTAGTAATAATTTCGCTTCTTCATTGCGTAATTCTTCCTGTAGCTTTCTTATTAGATCCTCCTTTGGTAAAGCATGGACATTAGAAATCTTAGGTTTTGAAGATTCATCCGGTTTATCATTTAACATTTCAACGTCATCTTCTGATTGTGTAGTGTTTTCTGTAGAATCTTTATCATTCCTGAAATGCAAGGAAACCAGCCAATTAAGAAACAAATATTTCCAACACAGTTAAGCAACATATTATTAATTAATAGCATGTTGTAATTTCCTTTACAGTTTTTAGCACAAATTTCAGACATACATTTATGTATTTTGCATGGTAGAAGTAATAACAATATAATTTACATAACATTATGATTTTAGCACCATTTATGTTACATAAATTTAAATACATTTACAAAGGAAAATTTTTTATAACTAGATAATGCATTTTAATGTGCAAACTTGGTTGTGCCGTAAACAGGACTACATTTTAGAGCACCTTTCCCAGTACAGTAATCTGTTATAGAAGAGTGGCTGTAGGTTGGTGGCTTCAATTTCCAGGTCCTGGATTCGAACCTAGTTTCTTTCGAGCAGAAAATAACAGCACCACCCCTAAGCTTAGTGGTTTAGAAAGCATGATGTACAGTAGACCTCATCCTGTGTGTGGGTGTCTGTCGATTTGACTTTGATTGGACCACACCGTCTTGATCTCATTCTGCAAGTTGCAAGAAAACCCGCTGTTGAATGACACAAAAAGCATTTTACTTATGACTTGGCAACACATAATCAGTGATACCTCTATTGTTTTGCATTTTCTTCTCCTTAGTTAATTGAAGAAGCATGTTTTAACAATCAATAACACAAAATAATCTCAAATAAAATAAGTGATAATATACAGGACTATGACACAAGTGAATGTTGGCGTGCACTGTTGGCTCATGTCTGCACGAGAATTTTATTTTATTTTGTAAACGCAATAACCTGCAACTACAATAAAGCAACCGACACTAGATGGAAATGTGGGCGAGTCTAGTGAACAGAGCCTGTTTTTAAACACTTTTACCTAACAGAAAATGCTCTATTAATAACTAGAGTATCACATTGTTCCTTGTACTTTTTGTATTCAATGTTTAAATGAGGGGGAGATGGGGGAAATGAATGAATCATCATTAATCATTACAATCTTTACTTATCATCACCAGCATTTCTTTACACATTGAGTAGTATAATTAAATATCAACTAATTTATATTTTTGGATAGTAGGTCTTGCTCATTAAAAACACATTACTGGTATACATTAATTCTTTTTTCAAATTCAAACTTCTTCTGTATTTGCAAATTGCACTATTAATAAAAATGGTTAATTTATATACACTCATGTACAATCACTCAATCGAAAAAATCAATAATAATGCTAAGTATTCCTGGGTCCAATGATATGACAAGCTTAAATAAAATCAATAACGCCAATTAAAGGGACAATCTCAATTTACCACCAACTATTTGATTGCCTTGCACATCCAGAACAACCCACTAGGAATGATCAAACAGTACTGAATTCCATTCAGCGATACTGGCAGGATGGCAGATGTCACTATTGACCTATCTTGGAAAAGTGACCACTTTCCTAAGAAATAACTTCTAAAAACCTAAAATCAGTCCTAATGGTATCAACTCCTAAGGTGAATGTTTATAAAGGGAGACAAAGGCAAAACAAAGGTCATTTATGGACTAATGAACACAATAGTTTCACACAATGCACAATGCAAGGTTAATATTAATCAATACTTAACATTATTATTTCCAGTTCTTTATTGATATTTTTTCAGTTTTAATAATTTTGTCAGTTGCTATGACTAATTTTAAAATCAGATACACTGCCTTCAAAATTAGGACTAATAAAGATACATGCTCAATAATAGATTCAGCATAATAATAGCCTACTTGCAATTTATTTTTCATGACTTAATTATATAATACTGAATGCAGCAAGTGCAATATTTTTTGTATCCTCCAAAAACAGGCATTCATTATCCTAACTATTACTCGAATAGTTTGCATGCAATTTCAGATTTGTCAGGGCTGGAGCTAGCCTAGGCCTACATCTCAAAAATTAGAGTCTATGTCGTTCTCTGGCAGGTATTCACGAAAAACATTTCTTGTAGCTTTGTGAGTATTATAGTACCAATATACTTGGTCAATTGTGCCAAACACCAACTTTCATGGGTGGTTCTAGACTTTGTGCATTGGCATTATGTGCGTCGTCTATTACGTATGTACATCCACTTTCTTGAATAAAACATGGTGGCAAAATTAGCTGACAGCAGCTTTGGGATGGGTATTACGCACATGCGGTTTAATACTACTGTACAATATTAAACCAGCTTAAATGTAATGTGGTTGGGTTTATATAGCGCCTTACAGTAGAGTCTCAAGGCGCTGTGGATCAGATGTCAGATCACATTCATGACTTTCTATGCCTAAAGGGTCACGTTTTATCCTGCTGCCCGATACAGGTGCACATTCACCTGTCCACAGCAGGGGATTTATGGACCAGTACACCCTACTGGTGTCTATAGTGCACATGAGCCATGTGTACTCTGGGCCTACGGTTTATAGTCCTTTTCCGAAATGACTTGGTCCACCACCAGAACCATGGTTCAAGCGGGCCTCGAATCCATGCTATTGTTATTGCTATGGCTCACAGTTCCTCTGCATTAACCGCTCGGCCATATAACTCACAGGATAATTGAATTATAATGTTGTTGAATCCTGACATGACAGTGTGTACCTCAGTGACTAGAGTAGGTATTATACTTCCTTACTTGATGATCACTAGACCTTTATGGGTTTTTTTTTAATTCTAAGTACCAATTAGATTACTCCCATTTTTCAAATGGGAATTAAAATATTATGGTGTAGACAAGGATGTGCAACTCAGCACTTGGAGTGCAGGGACATACACAATAAAAGGCATAGTTACGTTACCTTAAATTGTGGTGTTGATTTATTCGCCTTTGGACTTGTGTGAACATGTGACGGGTGGCGTCTCAAGACTATTATACAGGTATAATGATACTTGTGATTTAGTATATCATCATGTGTAGTACTGTAGCCAGGATCAGATCATTGTAGTTTAAAAATTTGGAGCAAGTGTCTGCAATCAGAGACAGACTCAGCACAGGTGGATAGAGGGGGCCCGGTGCCAAACCTTGTATACTTTCTAGGTGTCTAGGGTCCTCCTTAGCCCAATTTTTAAACAAGATGCATTTACCGAGTATCTGCGAGGCAATTCACAAGTAATTTATTGCAAACAATGAGTTTTCTCAAGTTTAAATAATATTCATCAACATCAAAAGGGGGGGCCTGGGTCGGGGTCCCCTCCCCCTTGGATCTGCCGCACCTGGCAATTATGGCGTCCTCTACATCAATTTTCTTTATGTGTACAAAATTAGTAAAAATAAAATGCACAAAAACACAAAATGACTTCTATCAGCATGCCAAGTTTGATTGCAATCCCTTCAGCGGGTTAGGAGCCATCATACACCAAAATTTGGGGAATAATCATTGATAATATGATTTCTAAATTAAAATATCTAAAAATACTTACTTTTCTGATATTTCTAAGGTGTCCATCGCTTCTACATCCTTTTCATTTGTTTCTGTATTTAAATTTATTTTATTTTCTATTTCTAATTTATCAGTTTTTGAATGACTATTATCATCCTTTATTTGTTCACAGATATCAGTTCTTTTTTCATCATTCTCGCTCTTCTTGCAATTATTCTGAGTTATTATATCATCAGTTTTTGTTTTTGAATTATGGGAGGTAATATCAACAGTCTTTGATGTTTCAACATCTTCAGTTTCCATAGCAACAGTTGCTAAGTTAACAGTTTCATTGTCAACTATTTTCTTATCTACAGCTTCCTTAGCAACTGCTTCTTTGTCAACTGGTTGTAAGTTAGCAGTTGCTTTTGGAGGTAAACAATCTTTTTGGCAGTTTTCCTTGGAATTAGAATGTTCTGCAATGTCATCCATTTCACCATTCCTCGTGGATTCCTGAATTTCCATGGAGGTCAAAACAGGGTCACGGTTGTTGAATTTTGATTTCTTGGCATCTGGTTCCCCATTGCTATCCATACAGTCTGGTTGCTGCCTGCAGAGAAATTAATTTATAATCCTTTAAGGGTTTATGCAAGAGAATGCGAATCAAAGTGTTTTTGTTTTAAAAACCATTTTCATCATAGTTAAATTTATTGTTTTTTAATTTAATTTCATGTTTATGACTTAACCGATTTTTATATTCAATTTGAAAGAAATTTTAAAGATGCCCATTAACACTGAATTATAGTATTTAGTTAAAAAGATATTTCAATTATTATCATTATTTCATATCTAATGCAAATTTGTAGCAATGTAAAATGTCAAATGAATTGGTAATAAAAGAGTAATCAATTATTTGTTGTTGTCATCTACATTCGCTGATAATTTACATCATTCTCATATCAATGTACCCCTGACTAAAATCCAGGTCAATTATACAGAGGTCAGCTGGATTAGTGTAGTGGTGTACACCCACCACAGTAACTCTTGCCTGGCATTCTACGAAATGCTATATCAAAGAATGTAATAATATTGCTGGAATACACTGTCGTCTCTTATACCTTACATTAGCATATGGAATAGCATTAGTATTTAACATAATGTTTCCCATGATTAAAGAGACAGTCACATGAGTTGGAAAAAAATTATACAACATCATTCATTTAAATTTATTTACTGTAAAAGTGTGTACACACGTATCTACTTCTTAGCTAATCTTGCATCCACCATCCAAAGGTTTTTTGTAGATAATGAAGTCGTAGAATTACTCATTTTTAAATTTACTGAATGTCTCTTTAAAGATTCTTGCATTAAATTACATTCAGAAGGAGTGCAGTGTTTTAAATTGTTCAGCTGTGCGAAGAATATGAACTAAATTTAATCTTCAAAATGACTGTACCTTTAAATTCATTTAATTATTTTTAATGAAAACCCGCATTTATCTAAATTTAAAGTATAAAGGAATCAATCAATTATATAATTCAATTTTTTTTTATTTAAGCTTAATTTATTATGTTTTAGCTAAGATATTTCAGAAGAATATTTCACTAACATTCATAACTAATTTATCAATAATTTAATATTAATTAATCAATTCGTTCCTGATTAAGTTCTGATTTAGTAAATTATGTTAACATTCATAATATACTCACTAATTATGGCTTTAGATAATCAAGTAATGTATTGAATATAAAATATCTTCAAACATGAAAGTGATTTAATTTTGAAGGTAGCTGCCTTAAGCTGCAATATAATGTCAACTCTACTGGGAGTATGATAGAAGAAAGACAAAGAAAGCTAAGCAAGCCAATGTAGGCCATGTAGCTTTGTTGTTAGAGCAAACACTATAATATCTACTGTTATAGGTATGGTCAGGGAGGTATGATCAAACAATATCCATCTGACCATAACACAAGCATTATCACCAATTAAAAACCACATTTTTCAATGGAGTACTAATTGTACTGAATTAGTTAAACTTGCCCAAGTCAAATCCAAAGAGCCACTGAGGAAAAAAAATAATTCTAGAAAAAAATTGACTTCAAGAGATTGTTATTTAATGGAAAACACACCAAAATGGCATAAAAAATCAATCTGGCTTAAAAACAAACAACTGTCGACTTAGGCAGTTTAATTGTAGTAGAACAAATTTGGTGTTTAGAATAAATTTGGTCTTTAATTAGAATCTTCATTTTCTAAAAATTTCACCGGGTTTCAAAACATTATTGTGGAGTTATTTTAGAATTAAAGAAAATTAACAAGTACTTGATGTTTCGGTCAACTTTGATAGCCTTGATCACGCAACTGATGCTATGATGTTTTTACCTCATTTGTGTGACCAAGGCTACCAAAGTCAGATGTAACATGACATTAAGCATGTAGAGAAGCATTAAGAAACTGGGCTACCAATTGAGAGTTTAAACTTGAGATTTTTGCCACTTGTTTGCTTCTTTAAGCAAAACACTATCTGCAGTTGCTTCTCTCCACTCAGGAGTGGTGTAGTAGTGGGTATTTAGAAGGTTCGCTTGTCAACACGATATCATGCAGCAAAAACGTAGTGCCGATGATTGTAAGAATGTTGTATAACATCCTACATTGGTAATTTTACAATTTAGGCCCCTTCGGTTGAAAAAAATTCATCTGACCAAAATTTATCTGACAACAACAAAGCATTACCTTCAAATGAAGATTACAATTGATGTTTCCTTTATATTTGGCCAATAGTTAGAATACTTTATTATATAATTTATTTTGAGAATTCAACTATTACCCTTCCTCCAAATAAAGACCTCTGACACTAGAGTTAAGTAGGCTCAAATAAGGAATCATTTAGTTTAATAGACTCGCGTTTTAATGCTGGCAAGGTTAATAATAATATATTATCAAATTATTTTGTTGCACATAATTTAAAACATGAAAGTGATATGTAAAGACAACCATACCATACCTTTTTCCAACATGGGTAACTGCCGCAGGTCCATTTAATTGGTTAGTTTCACTAAAAGAATAAAAACATGAATAACAGTAATGTATGTTTATGATAGTAAGGTACGTTTATGATAGAAACATTTTAATTTCTATATAAATGGGAGTGGCAGTGTAGCTTGGTGGTTAACACGCTTGCCTTCAAATTCTGAGTTACTGGGTTTGAACCCGGTCGTGGACTTAAGTTTTTTTCTAACCGTCTAACAGTGCCACACCCTAGCCTCCTAAACTTTGCTTTAGATCTAATCCTGTATGTGAAGAAAACCTTTGTTGGATATGACCATAGATATAATATTTACGGCTAGATAGTGCACTTAACACTAGAATTACAGTCCCATGTAGCGCCTACTATTTTGATTTATCAGCCTTCTTCACAAACACGCAAGTAAATAATAATAACTGCTTTACAATTATTGTATTTTTAACATTCTTATTTATATATTTCACACATATTTTATGTTGTCAATGTCTATAGACTTGGATTAAATTTACTTTCATTTATTGATAAATTTGAAACTTTATGAAAATAAATGGAATGAAACAAAAGATGGGGGAGGGGGATTTCGACATAGCAACAGCATTAGAACGTAACACAATTTGATTGGTTAGATTACAGAGTAGACGCTTACATGGAACTGCACTTTTGGGCTACGTTTCCGTGGAGGTTCACCAACTATCCGTAAATAATATATCTATGAATATGACAAAAAATTAAATGCAAAAACCTAGAATTATTAATACTGTAAACAAAATATAACAATTCTTGAAAAATATAAGTTTTGTTTTAAATTATAGTATATTTTTACAACCCAAAATCACTTCACACACAGGTCAATAATAACATCAAATTTTATCTTTCAAATTAATACTACCACAATATAAATCTTTTAAAGTTTCAGGGACAAAGCCGGAATTCCAAACAAAAGATTTTTATTGTGATGGTCAAACATAATTCACCCATTGGAGGGTCATGGAAACCTTGTACATTTGAACTATGGTATTGAACAATTTACATTTAATCCACACCCATGGAGATTCTTAAATCCACAAAATGCTTACCGTAGTAGTTTTTCTTTACGGCCAATTTTTTAAATTATAATATTGTATAAGTGTTCTCCCGACTATGGCTTTAGCTATAGTATCAAATTTAACGGTAAAAATTACAATTTACCAATAAAAATTTTGTTTACTGAATTATTATAGTTTGGGATTCTCATATTTGTTGTCTCCTTTACTTTTAATATTACCTACAATACAGCAATGGTGATAGAGTCCTACGTATGTAGATATTTGGTGTAGGAGCAAAACTACGCAAATAGCCATGCCTGACAAGTCATGTTTTTGGACAATTTACCAGTATAAGTTTTTCAAGTGGGAGAACACTATCAGTTTATTTTCTTACTCTTATTTTTTTAACGATTTGATAAAAATTAAGAATTTTGCAAACATTAATTTCCAAGACTGTTGGTTATATAGTACTCAAATTTTTGCGAGTACAATGATTTCCCTCATTTTTTTTCCCTTTAAAACAAAACAAAAATAGCTTTATCTCTATTGTTTTATAGGAGGGGCATTGTAGCTCAGTGGCTTGCTAACAAGCCACACCAGTCCCTAAGCCCTATTGTAACTTGGTTAGCAAGCACTGACATAGATTTAGTCAGTAACAAAAATAAATAAATAAATAAAAGTATTGATCTGTGTATAAATTTACAACAATACACGATTTTATGAATGTTTATTTGGGTATTCTTTCATTTCAGCCATAGAAAAAAAAACTATCAGTCTTACTACTATTCTTCATGGTTATGGCAGAGAAAAATAAATTTTTCGATTGGCATTTTGTTGCGACAACATTAACGCAATTTTAAACTATGATTTCACATTTTCAAGATGTTTAAAGTTAAAAACGTTTTAGGCTTTAAAACAGTAAAACATTTACTCAAGAAGGCCACACTGATGCAAGACACAACATTATATATAATTGTCCTTACCCAACAAGGCTGCAAACCTACACAAAGAAAGGGTGGTAATTTCTTTAAACACTATTGAAACTGTTGATAATTGTTTATAACACTCAGAAGTATTTTTACCAACACAGTTTACCTATGTAAACTCTCACCTGGGCGCTTCACATATTGTAAACATTTATGTTGAGGTGTTTATTTAAAGGTAGCACATTAAGTGGGGAGCTTACCAAGTGTAAATTTGAAGGGGCACAAATTTTAATTGGACATTAAAATATTTAGGTGCGTTCAGTAAAACACACATTTTGTTTAAATTTTTTACAAATCATAGTGTATGTTAAAGTAGTATTGTTTTTGAAGGAAAATTTTAAAAATTCAATAAATTCCAACTTTTATTATACATTTAAATTATTAAACTGATCAAACTGCATGGTTTAAATAAACTCGAAAAAGAACTTTACACAAGTCAATGCCAACTTAATTAGATAAATCTATTAGACCTTCATATTCGCAAAAATTATGTGATCCTTGACTTTTGGTTTTCTTTTAAACATGATTTCAAATAAAACAGAAAAATCTTGTCCTATACAAAATGTGCACATCCAGAGCTTGTAAAATTTTGAAATTATTATTTGGTTACCTGTCTACTTCTAGATTCTAGTGGAACGTACAAAAATTCCACTATCATCATTAGATTTTTAAAAAATGAATTATGTTGCCGCTTTGGACAACAGATCTTTGGTGAACTACTAGCGCTTTTTTAAACACTAATTATGCAAGAACGCAAATGAGGTCACCTTAAACTACTTGTTCCTTCTTGTATGATAGATAGATATGGGGGCTAGCATCCAGTTGAACCTGCCAAATGCCTTCAGCTAGCCGAGCAAATTGGCTGAGATGGGCCTACAAATAAATTCACCCCTTGAAAAATTCCAAATGTTGAAACAAAATGGCTTGCTGAGCCAAGACAAAAAGAAGACAAAATCACAAACAGATACTATAATAAAACTTGCTGAAATATTTAACTAGTAAATGGGAAATATAACATCACAAAATAGGCTAGTTTGGTATAGTATGTCGCTTTCTTTGTTCTATCAAGGAGGTAGCTGTTTCTATGAGATATTGTTTGTTTGGCTAGCTAATACACGTTAAAAAAGATTGTCTTCCTATGACCGAACGCGGATGACCAGGTTGCCTTAGGATTTATCTAAAAATGATTGTTCTTTACCTTAACCTCTGAAAAATGCATTTAGCGTAGGGCCTAGTTAACATCAATGTAAAGAAGTATCAAGTTACAAAAACATGGTTGTCCAATGTAAGTTTTTTTTCAGCATGAGATGAATACCTTGCATCTTGATTATGCTTTTCACCTTCTTAACTTTGGTGTATATTGTATTAGAAAGTGCATAAAGTATAATAAGGTAAAATTGGTATATTTTACTTAATGCAATATAACAGAATAGAATACTAACATACAGTATTACATTCACTATAAGGTAGGGAAATGGAAGGAAATGACACAATAATTTCCTGTATAATTGCTACAAGTTTTTGAGGACAAAAAGAACAGGTTGGACAAGAGGAAGGTAAACGCAAAAAGATACTGTATCACTGATGTACTTTACTGCTTAAAAGGTTTGCAGTAAGGAGAAATATCAATCTGAAATACAATACAGTATTGTATCATTCTGGAAAGAACCATTGAGATCAACATACTTCGATCAAGGACGATTAAAGGAATACCGATTGAAACGCCAAGAAGCTCAACACAACTACACACAAACACCACACACGTACACCATGATGTATAGTACTTTATAAAACTTCCTTCAAAGAAGTTCAAATATGACACACTAATCACTTTTTTTTTACCTTGCCTACTTGAGATTTTTATATTAAAGGACATGTACAGTATTACAACCCTACTTTATTATTAATATTTACTTAAGTGAAAGTTTAATGTTATTTCAGAAACTTAGGGGAAGAAGGGAAGCTTCATGGGTGAGTTATTAGGGAAGGGGCCACATTGCAGAGGAAAGGAAGAGGTGAAGAGGAATAACAGTGTCAATGTCATAGGGAATCTAGTCAGCTTAGTCACAGGCTAGTTGGTTCTCTATATGATCTCAAGTGCCTAAACATTCTTACATCCTATCCTAATTGCTACTTCCTCTAGTAACATAGACACAGAAAAATATATAAATACAATGTTTCACTGCAGGAAGTGTTAAACGACAGCCCACTATAAGTTTGTGCAATGCTAAAAAAGTGGTTATTAGTGACAAAATTATTCAGATAATTGTTAACATGGCTAAAAAAGACTTTCTTAAAAGTTAACAAATCAATGGTTTATAATTTCATGTGAGTAATTCACTATAAATTTGGTGTTGGGTTTTTGCCAATGTTAAAACTTGTCATTACGTTCAGCCATCAGGGAGGAGAGAGTACTGCAAGGGGCTCCATCTGTCTGTCTGCTTACTCATATATCATCAAAAAAAAAAAAATTCTTCTTGCTCTTCATAATTTCCAAAATTTCCCGTACCATTGACCACCCTTTGCACTCCAGTCTCCCTCAACGTCGCGCCTGTTCTTCTGTCCTTCGTGGCCATCGC
>JAOTQE010115355.1:1559-12936 GCA_025631205.1 Nesometra sesokonis
TTCTCAAAACTTACATTTTAAATTTTTGAACTTAAATTTGATTCATAACTTCGCAAAGAAACATTGTATGAAACTTTCTTTTGCATGGTAAAGATAATAATTAATTTTCAAATGCAGTTTTCTCAAAACTTACATTTTAAATTTTTGAACTTAAATTTGATTCATAACTTCGCAAAGAAACATTGTATGAAACTTTTTTTTGCATGTTAAAGATAATAATGTGTAGTTTTATAATATAAAAAAAAAAAATTTCAATTTTCCGACTTATGTCTCATTTGGCTTGGCTCTGACACAATTGTGCCACTGCCATAGGCAATTTCTTACTTTTGAGGTGAAATGTTGTGTGTCAACTGCACAGCACAAGGTTTTTAACTAGCTACTCTTACCGATGGCTCACAGATGTACCAACCCTCCAGATTTGTCCGAGTCTCCCGAAATCTTAACAATCTCCCGATTTTTTAAAACAATCTCCCAATTTTCTGTTGAAATTTAAACCTGTTTTAGTACCAAATTTTGGCTTAGAATATTATTTAATCAATAAATATAGTACTTTCAAAATAAATAGTTGCATGCATCGTTCTAAATTTATCGTAATTGGCGCTAGTTAACCCCTTGCAGGCCTGTGTTTTTTTTCGACCTTTCATAAAATGCATTAGAAGGTGCAGTATTTTAAGATAGAAGGCGCACTTTGAAAAACCTGCCGAATTTTAGACCTCAGAGTTTGAACGTCTATGGCCACTGTGTGCCAGGGTCGTAAGCTTTAGCCTTACGCTTTGCATGCACTATGCAACTAATGCACAAAAACACTCGAACGCTTGCGTTTTGCAAGTTTAAGAGTAAAGCTTACAACACCTGCACACCGTGCACTCGTATGCCGTTGGCTTATGTGTGCGGTGGCCTTAAACTGCCTCTGTATTTACACATAACCTTATATGACGGAAAATAGAATTTTTTAGAGGAGCCAATATTAGAAGTGGGTTGCTGAATCAAGAATTTTTGTTAAAATTTAAATCATTTGTTAATCAAATTTAATTGGAGACATACTGTATAGGGTATGTTTAATATGTTGTATATAAATGCAATTATAAAATTGTAATATTTCTAAAGCGTTCAGTTTAAGACACAAAAGAATAGGTTAATGTCATTGTGTGAACTTATATTTTGAAGTAGTTTCATTCTCCCTTGTCGTTGGTTTTATAAGAGTATTTATAATCTTCTTATTGGCTATTGCTAGGTAATGTATCATTGGCATTTGCCTTTAGCTATCATTTAGTGCTACGATTGACGTCATAGCTTTTTAATCACATTCATTTTTTTTCAAGAGTTACCTGTGGACGTTGCAGTAACCTAAACAATAGACATGTATTCAGCTCCTCAAATATAATCAAAATCGTCTGAATTGCTGAGTTTAAATTAGCTCCCCTTTCAAATTTAAATTTTAAGATCCTCATCTGATTTGAAAAAGCATTCGTTTATTAAATATACTGTTTTATTCGTCCTGTTAATAATTTTCTGAACACATTGAACGTCATGACATTTCCATTAAATCATTGCCATGCCCCCAATCACTACTACCCTAAAAAAAACTAACTCTGTTAAGATGGTTGATAATGGTAGTGACAAAGGTAGATATAAATAACAGGGTTAACCCTATTAAAAAAACAAACATATCATGGGATACTAATAATATATAATATGCATAGGAAAAATACAGCCATTATTTAGAATAGACCTTAAGGCATTAATAACATCAACAGATATGGTAATTATATGCCATCTACTAGGTAGTTCTCTGTGGTCTAGGAAGTAGGCGGGGCTTACGTAGGATTCAGAGTCTAGGTCTTTAGCATTGGCAGTAGACATGGGCTTACGCAGGATTCAGCTAAAAAGAGTCTGGGTCTTTAGGATTAGCAGTAGGCTAGTGACTGATCCAGAATTCAGCTAAAGAGAGTCTGGGTCTTTAGCATTGGTAGTAGGCAGGGGCTGACCCAGGATTCAGCTAAAGAGAGCATGGGTCTTTAGGATTGCCAGTAGGCAAAGGCTGATGCAGGATTCAGCTAAAGAGAGTCTGGGTCTTTAAGATTGGTAGTAGGCAGGGACTGATCCAGGATCCAGCTAAAAAGAGTCTGGGTCTTTAGCATTGGCAGTAGGCATGGGCTTATGCAGGATTCAGCTAAAAAGAGTCTGGGTCTTTAGGATTGGCAGTAGGCTAGTGACTGATCCAGAATTCAGCTAAAGAGAGTCTGAGTCTTTAGCATTGGTAGTAGGCAGCGGCTGACCCAGGATTCAGCTAAAGAGAGCATGGGTCTTTAGGATTGCCAGTAGGCAAAGGCTGATGCAGGATTCAGCTAAAGAGAGTCTGTGTCTTTAGGATTGGTAGTAGGCAGGGACTGATCCAGGATCCAGCTAAAAAGAGTCTGGGTCTTTAGCATTGGCAGTAGGCAGGGACTGATCCAGGATTCAGCTAAAGAGTCTGGGTTTTAGCATTGGCAGTAGGTAGTGACTGATCCAGAATTCAGCTAAAGAGAGTCTGGGTCTTTAGCATTGGTAGTAGGCAGGGACTGATCCAGGATCCAGCTAAAGAAAATCTGGGTCTTTAGCATTGGCAGTAGGCAGGGACTGGTCCAGGATTCAGTAAAAGAGAGTATGGGTCTTTAGAATTGGTAGTAGGTAGAGACTGATCCAGGATTCAGCTAAAGAAAGTCTGGGTCTTTAGCATTGGCAGTAGGCAGGGACTGATCCAGGGTTCAGCTAAAAAGAGTCTGGGTCTTTAGCATTGGCAGTAGGCAGGGACTGATCCATGGTTCAGCTAAAGAGTGTCTGGATCTTCAGCATTGGCGGTAGGCATTGACTGATCCAGGGTTCAGCTAAAGAGAGTCTGGGTCTTCAGCATTGGCGGTAGGCAGGGACTGATCTAGGGTTCAGCTAAAGAGAGTCTGGGTCTTTAGCATTAGCAGTATAGGCAAGGGCTGACAAATGATTCACCTAAAGAGAGTCTGGATCTTTAACATGGCGGTAGGCAAGGGCTGACACAGGATTCAGCTAAAGAGAGTCTGGGTCTTTAGCATTGGCAGTAGGCAGGGGCTGATCCACGGTTCAACTAAAGAATGTCTGGGTCTTTAGGATTGGCAGTAGGTTGGGACTGATCCAAGGTTCACCTAAAGAGAGTCTGGTTCTTTAGGATAAAGAGAGTCTGAGCGTTTTATACAACTTGCCTGAAAAGTGGTTGGATGTGGCACAGAATGGCATGGTGATTTTATGAAAATTTGCATGGTTAAAAATGGAAAGAGCACAGGTTTTATGTAGTGTTGAAAAATACCACTGTTAAAGAGATATATTTATGATTTTGTTTTTATTCCTTACAGAAAAAAAATTCTTGATGATTTACCTTGTTATAGATTTCTTTAAATACCTTCAGTGGATATTTTTCTTTCAATTCATATTTTGTTTTTCTTTACCAGATCTATCAGAACATGACTCGTCAAAGAAAACTCAATGATTTTATAATGAATGTTACCAAGTAAGTTCATAAAAATAAATAATGTTGAATTCTCTTAGGACTTTGTGGAAAAATAATGCACAAATAATTTGTTTGTATACAGTATGTTTTTTCTGACACTTTTTTGATGATTTATTTTATATGAGTCTATGATTGTAAATTTGCATATGCATGCTGTATTTCATTGATGTTTGTATATATAATAACCTAATAAAGTCAGTCGGTATATAAGATAATGAGGGAATGACAAACTTTTACTATGGTATACATTGTACTGCATTTTTAGTGAGTTCCCATAGTAACAAATAAGCAAGTTTCATTTATTAAATTGAATTCTAGTAATCAATAAAGTAACTCATAATCAGATTAAGGGAAGTGATTGGTAAGATTATATACAAGTAATATTAATTTGCCGAATGTCCTTAAAGAATCGTGTTGGTTTTCATTGACCTAAAAAAGTGATTTCTGTATTAATTATGAAAGCATGTAAAAGCACCATGGAAAATATATTAGTTTATCACCGTACCAAGTATAAAAACAGATCAGGGCAGGAGGTTTTTATTTTTTTTTTTAGGATTTATTTTTTAATAAATGTGGTAGGAACAGCTTGCGTAAACGTGTAGGTAGTAGAAAAGTGAAAAAAAGCGGTACCTAATGCCTAAATCGGTAGGGTTGGCAGAATCTGATATGGTCTACTGACATGCATAAAAAATCTTTGTTTTTAATCATTTTTGGAATTAAAGTCTTAATTATTTTGAACATTTTTTTTCTTTCAGATCAATATTCCAAGATATTATAAGCATGGATAGTGTTATTTTGAAAATAATGGTAGGTATATATATTTATAAAGTTAGATAGTTTTTTATAGACCATATGATATGGTATTTTCTTTATGAAATTTTCTTTAGAGCATGTTATTTGATTTGATTTATTCGGTGTTGTAGAACGCCAAAGATAACCCACGAAAGTCCGAAGTGGACTTATTTCCAGGTGGTGATTGGGCAGTACACCGGGAGACAATCCCTTACTCTTTTTCGAAGAGTGCACTGCATGCACATGAGCCTTGTTGTACACTGAACCAACAGCTTAACCTCGAAAGACGGTGGGATAGTAACTTGTATTCTGACCCTCCAGCCGAAACAAGGAGAGTAACGTGGTGTTGAATTGAACCATGGACCAGCAATTCACGGTTCAGCACACAGCTCAGTGATTTCCAACAGCTAAACCAACTAAGCTAAATGCCTCTCTCATGGTTATGGTTAATACTGAGCTCCCAAGTCTCCAGGATTGCCCTGGAGTCTCCAGGAACTTTGGATCATCTCCCGGGCTCTTGGAATTATCCAATTTTCTCCCGGAATTTAGTTTTCTCCAGGAATTCTCTAGGTTTTGAAACATTTTCACAATCAGACCATATTTTTGGCCTATTTTTCAAAATATTGGTTGAAAATAAGGAAATGTGAAGTTTAACAATGTTTTTATTAAGAGTAATGGCTTACATTAAAAATGAAAAAATCAGAAACTACTGTTTCATAATAAGCAAGGTGTTTAAACAAATGCATTTTACACACATTTTATGAAGTTTACACATTACAAAGGGTGTAGAGACGACCACATGAAAATCTCCAGGAATTCTGTTTTTACAACTTGGGACCTCTGTTAACATAATTATGTAAAATCATCTTTTTAGAGAATTAAATTAGCTTTGAACATAATTTTAAACACCATTTTTATTGCCATTTTCAATGCTAGGTGAAAATATAAAATTATGAGCAGTGAGGAACTGTTCAGGACTGACCACGACTACCTTGAGGACCCTGCTACGATATTAACATGACCTTCATGGCAATATTACGAATCATGATTTTTTTGTTCCATTGCCATGGGGACTATAGTTCTTCACATTAGTCATTAGAAAAAAAATCCTATACTGTGAAACATTGTCCATCACATCATTGCAGCAGTCAGCTCATGGGTGTAGAGAACCATACATCACCATACGTGTCCTGCTTTCCGACTTACAATAATAAATAATATTTTGTCCTTTTTATCAGAACTTTGCACAGCGCCTTGTGAGTGCTGACAGAGCATCTCTATTTCTAGTGGACAACAAGAGCAAAGAATTATATGCACGGATATTTGATGTCGGTGATGGACAGGGTAGTCAAATGGTAACAAAGGATCACAAAGAGATCAGGTAAATGTTATGGTGTTACTTTGGTTTGATGTGTAGAGGCTTTAAGTAAACATATCCTAATCATTATCGTCACCGTCTCCACTGCCATTGTCATCGTCATAATGGCTTTTCATTCCTGGCGATTCACCGCTGCAAAACATTGACCTGACGTGCATGTGTTAACATAGGTTTAGCGATTGTGAGTGGCTAGCTTTGTTTGTTGAATCACAGTAGGATGAATATCAATTCGTCCAAACAGGTAGAAAATTGAGGCCAAGAAAACGATGCCTGGGCCTAGCCTAGCGATTTTTTACAACTTTGATTTCGTGTGTACTGAAATAAATTTTGAAATTCGACTTGCACGTGCAAAATTACTAAGAATTAAGCATATTTGGACCTAAATATTTCATCGACATAGACAGATTTTGACTTGTAAAAAATCGACTTTGAGATTTAATTTGCATTGTAATGTATAGAAAAAAATCGGGACTTGTTATAAAAATCGATCTGTGCGAATATTCAGCATATATGAAGTGGAGTTGGCTGTAACAAATCATCATTGCTGCTGCTGTAGCTGTCAGTAGTCAACTTTTAGAATAATTTTTTGCCTACAATTTCATGCTAATACATTTTTGTCATTAGTTTTCTACCTCTTTTAGGTTCCCAATAGGTAAAGGTGTTGCAGGTCATGTAGCAACGTCGGGTGAGAACCTCAACATACCCGATGCGTACCTTGACGAGAGATTTAACAGGCAGGTGGACATACAGACAGGTTATGTCACTAAGTCACTACTATGCATGCCTATCAAGATACGAGGACAGTGAGTACTGTGTCGGAGGTTTACAACCATAGTTCTGAAGTATCCCAGTGGAAATAAAAATGATCTAAGAACCCATACCCTATAAGAAACCTCTCTTCTACTAGTAAACCACTCTGTAGGAAGCCATCAAGCCTTTCTACAGTTTGATACCTAGGCCCAATACCTCCCAAACTATGATCCAGCAAAAAGTCTGCATTGCTAGTACACAGTCACATCTTACCTGTGTATTCATTAACATAGCTACCTAAACCTAGTCTGCCTCACAAGCATATATTTCTTTATTAATTAATTAATTTAGTATTTCACTTACTGCATATTATTCTTATTCTACAACATCTGAGTTTTGCAAAATTATGCAGATTATAAGATGATGATTGTGAAAAATTTTCAAAAGACACATGAATGATATGTTCACAAATTGAGAAAAGAAATTAACCCTTGACCAAATATCCAAATAAAAATAAAGAAATTTCAGAAATGGTTTTGAAAACAAGTCATCGGAATGTCCAGATTTAAGTAGACAACTTTGCAGTATTTTGAGTTAAAATACTTGGTTTGCTGTTTAACTTTGTTGTGTATGTAATTTATTTTCAAAGTATAATTGGTGTTGTTCAAATGGTGAACAAAAAGAATGGTGCATTTACAAAGGCAGACGAGCAGGCCTTTGAAACGTTTGCTGTGTACTGTGGCCTGGCATTACACCATGCCAAATTGTACGACAAGATCCGCAGATCGGAGCAGAAGTACAGAGTAGCATTGGAAATTCTCAGCTATCATCGACAATGTTCAGAGGAGGAGTTTAGCAAACTTATTAGTATGCCTCTACCAGCACCTATGCCTGACCTCGCTAGGTAATTTATTTTTTGTTATGAAACTATAGTGTTAAGATATGTGCTATAAAAGTCCAACATATTATTATTATTATTGTATGAAAACTTTTATTATCTAAAAATAAATTACTGTATTTTATAGTAAGCACAAGACATTTTTTTTACTGAGGGCGATTTGTTGAATAGCAAACTTAGGGTTATATCAAACATATCCTGCTGCGGTTACTGCAGTTAATCAGTAACAACAATATTATTTCACTAAAACTGAAAGTGAATTACTGAAAACAACATATTGAGATGCTTATGTGTCAGTACAGTCACCAGAGAAAACATAATGGCGCTGGATTACATTACTAAAGTAGCTGGCATAGATTACTGCAGTTACTGCAGTAGAATAATTTTAATATCATCCAAAGTATGCTAGTACCAGTGCCAATTCCTGGTCTTGCTAGGTTAATAATTTTTCGTTGTTAGTGTTAGGTGGCGCTTATGAAAAAAAAAATACAATACTTTCACAATTGTGCCAGAAAAGACATTAGAATCTACAAACATGATAGTGTTCATCAAGATACTGGATTTGTTATAACTATAATCTACACCACCATAGTTTTGGCCAATTTACTTTCATTTCCAAACAGAACCATGGTTTTCGTATAGCTAGTTCTACACCAATCGTTTACTTTTTACTGAACTATTTTGTTTAGTAGGTAATAGTATACAAATATATACTGAGATGAAAAGCTCTGGTTAAAACTATGGGTACTATTTGCTGAGGGGCGTAGCCCCAAAGCAAATAGTACTTTTGCAGTCACTGAGGGACCCATAGTTTTAATCCAGAGCTTTTCACCTCAGTATATATTTTTTATTTTTTTATACTGGATTCATACATTCTTGTTCATATAGATTTCCTTGTTTTTTTCTATAGCATGTTTTCCTGTCGGTCGTTCTTCCAAAATCGCCGATTTGAAACGGCGTTTTGAATTGTTATGAAAAATCACGCTGGACCGCTATATTTCCGCTATATACTACTCTGTGCGCAACGAAATTTGTATATCTTCGCGACGAATTAAAATCGCAATGAAACATATTTAAAGAACTTTTCAACTGTAATTTTTATATATTAGTTAGATAATTGTATATCTTATGTTCTGAAATAACTTACAACTCCGGAAAATTTAATAAATAAACAAATTGTGTGATTTATTTCCAGGCCCAAAACATGTAAATTATTGTCACGGGCAATGTTGCCTCGCGAGCACCACAAATTTAACGATCCAAACTCTGTTTAACTGCGGTCGCTACGGTACCGTCGTCGCGCGAGTCACATCAGATAGTGCCATCTGGTGTTGAAATTGGGACAGAGTCCGTAGTCTTTTACTATTTACGGATCCGTAAATAGTACTTTGGTGGTTGGCTTATGTTTAATCACGTGACACACTTTTAACCAATCAGTGAACAAGGATAAATCAATCCACTATATAATGTATTAGATTTGCACATGTGTACTGCTATGTAATGATGTCATAATTACTTGCGGTACTTAATTTATTTTAACCCTTTTAGATAATACTCTATTTGTTCTTTAATTTAACTAAGTGAATGTCATGCAATTATTAAGATAATTTCATTTTTTACAGTAATTACAATTTTATCATGTATTTTAAGTATAACAGGACCATATGTAAAACAGGTCTGTCCATCTACCTGATATGTCTTTTATCCTGTATAAATATGTTCAATAAATAAATAAAATAATGAAACTCTGTGCAAGCATCACATCAACTCTTGTTCACTAGCCATCCAGAGAATGCATTCACTATGAAATTGACATTCTCTCTCAACAGATCGAATGTCGTAAAACTTTCTTCTGTTTTGTGATTAACTTGTATTATTTGCAAATAATTACTCATGTATGGAAATACTTGAATTATTTCAACACTAAGGGAAAAAATCAAATTATCAAATAACAAAATTATAGGAGTAATGCTGTAAAATTGTGGCATCATAACATTTTACTCATCGTTTTCGAAATCCAAAACTCTGTGAAATGGTAGTCAATGATGTACTTCATCATTCACCGTCTTCCATAAGTCTACACAAATCTAATTCTCTAATATTTTAATTTTCATAGGTATGATTTCTCACCCTGGGGTTTAGATGAGGATGCAAAACCTCTGTATGTAATCTGTATGTTCAAGGAGCTTTTTGAATTACAAAGGTAAAGATGTTTGTAGAAATGGTATATGTTGCAATATAATACAACAAATATTTATCTATCATGTGTATGTATGAAGCGCACCTGTTTTTATATGATGAGTTGTTGCAATTCCTTTAAATTAAAAACAAAATCAAAATTATACAGTAGGTTCATCTTAATATACTGTACATGTGTGAATAAGCATTCCATTTGAATATGTCACCTCTTAATAAATGGCCTCCTGAAGTGGAAAGTTGTTAGTACCCTATTTGAATTATCGCTTCTGCTCTAATTTGAGTATATGCACCTGATTCTTCAAGAAAATAATCATAGAGTAAAAGTTGATCACTGATAATTTTCATCAACAATTCACATAGCACTGTAGGTTATGGTCTGTCCGTCCATCCTACCTGAAAATGAGTGATTCACTAGTAAATTTATTATAGTGCTCAGTTTGTTGTGTCCTATGCATCATTTTATTTAATAAGAAATTGTTCCCCCGATTTTCACCTGTTTTCTTAAGCGCTCCCCCAATTTCCATTCTGTTTTCATAAGTGCTTTCATCTATTTAAATTAGCACCATATACCCATAAGAAAAGTACACAACATTTGCTTATTCTCGCAAGTACGGTATTAATGTCAATTTAAATATTTAGAATTTCATCTTTTATAATACTCAAGAAAAAGATATGATGTTTAGTGGAATTAAAAGTAAAAGTTATGACGTTCAGGGCCTTCAACTTGTCAAACTTTAGTATTTATAAAGAAAACAGTTGATGTATTACAGATTAAATTCAAAAAGATAAAATAGATGAAGAGAAGTTCTTTGAACAATTTAAATACAAAAAAAAATGCAACGGGTAAAAATTACAAGTCTCTGAACCTTATGCAAATTAAAAGTCATGGAAAGTTCATATGTAGTTCAATGATTAGAATGCATTACACAATCAGGTTGTGAATGTTGTAACAGTTAACAAGTTCAATTCAGGTATTAGCAAAGTCTTTGAATAAGTAAGGATGTCACAACTCACACATTTAATGGTAAGCTGTTCCAAAGTATAGGCACTGCTACTTGAAACATACCAATACAATAATAATCAATACCATGATTCTGTAGAACTTTAAAACGGGTATAAATATACATAAATGAACCACAACCTGCACACCAAACCAGTCATATTGAACACCTGCTGGCAATACCTCCAGAGAACTACCAGAGATGACCAGAGCCAATACAAAACTCACCACTGGTGAGTATTTGTGGCAGAGCAAGCCAAATGAGACATAAGTCAGAAAATTGAAAATTTAGTTTTTTTATGGATTATAAAGCTACACATTATTATCTTAAGCATGCAAAAAAATCAGTTTCTTACAATGTTTCCTTGCGAAGTTATGAACAATCGAAGTTAGAACATTTAATATAAGTTTCGAGAAGACTGCATTTGAAAATTGTTGATCCGTATACATTTATTAAGTATGGTCATTCTAAATTGCATTTTTTAAACATTTTTTGATCATATATCTAAAACATTTTTAGGTAGTATGAAAGTTTAGTGTATGAACTGTATATTTTTGAAAGAAAATGAAGTTTGAAAAAAATTACCATTTTTAAATTTCTGCCTGTTGTTGAAAACTAGTATTTGTGAGTTATGTCTCATTTGGTTTGGCTCTTCCACAAATAAGCATGTCACATCTCACACATTGGATGATATGCTGTTCCAAAGTGTAGGTATTTCTACTTGAAACATATCAATATGTGGCAGAGTCAAGCCAAATGAGACATAAGTCGCAAATGCTAGTTTTCCACAATAGGCAGAAATTTAAAAATTGTCAAATTTTTCAAAATTTATTTTATTT
>JAOTQE010115366.1:0-12935 GCA_025631205.1 Nesometra sesokonis
GATAGGACTTTACGGGTTGTTTTGGTTTTCGTACCCACGAAGGCTAGTTTTCGTGACGTCACAGGCCATCGCTAATTTGGTCTATTACACTATACTATACAACATTAAATACCATACATAACAATAAATATATGCAGTACAAAAATTGTAAATGTGAATGGGTGGAGGTGTTAATGCTTAAAGAGAGTACGGTTTATTCCTTTAACGGAAATGTCAGAAGGGTCAAGACCAATGTCATAAGATAGATGAAGCGCATTGGGTAAGAAGGGGTAGTGCAAAAAGGGATAGAAAGAAAGGACGATTACCACAAAGGACAGAAAAACAGGCGTGACGTTGGGGAGACTAGAGCACAAAGGGTGGTCAATGGTACGGGCGATTTTGGAAATAGTGGAAGAGCAAAAAGAATTC
Source organism: Nesometra sesokonis (assembly GCA_025631205.1). Taxonomy (NCBI): domain Eukaryota; kingdom Metazoa; phylum Echinodermata; class Crinoidea; order Comatulida; family Antedonidae; genus Nesometra; species Nesometra sesokonis. The sequence continues at coordinate 409 of JAOTQE010115366.1, forward strand.
TTGTCTAAATTCAAAATTATTGATTTAAAAACGAGTGAACATCTCGAGATAATTAAAAGACGAGGCAGAAGAGTAAAGTGTTTTGACAAAACTAATTTCGATACGTTTAAAGTAGTAAAATCCACATTTAGGCAGAAGACCTATATTTCTATGCTGATTTGTTATCTATATAAAATGTGTTGAGCACTGATATACATACTCTGATGAGGGATCAAGATCTTTCTCTTTGATACGAGATCTCAGAGTAATCACGACTACAATAACTTCCTTTGCTTAATGTACCCACATTACTGCCTCTCCACCAGCCACAATTATCTGCCCTGTTTTGTGTTCTTAACCGTTTTTCGTTACAATTATTTCATATATTTATATTATCATTTATTTAACGCTGAAAAACGCAAAACAAAAGTCTGCCCTGTGTGATTTCTCGTTGTGTGGTATCATTTAAACTACGAGCTAGTGTAGATGATGTTACGTGTTTCTGAAGGTTGACCAAGTCGTTGAAAAGTGTTATTCTGTAATTTAGCAAGATTATTCTTAACTTGTCTATTATTTTGTTTGTTTCTAGACGTGTACGTCAAGCTATTTTTAGTTGTGGGCAATAAGAAAGTCTCCAAAAGGAAATCGCATACTATTAAGCAACAACTGGAGCCAGTCTTCAGTCAGGAATTCATATTCAATAAACCTACTGCAGGGATTGCTCTACAGGTATTGGAAATATGTCTTTATATTTTGGGGTGGGTGTGGATTTTGTAAATGTGAAAATGCATTTTTGCCTTGTAGATGTGAATGTACATGTCCAGGAAAATATTAGTTATCAATGTGATGTATTGGCCAATCACTACCAGATGGTCAAAACTGAAAAAAAAAATCCATTGGTGTATCAAACTGGAACATTCCAAATACCACCAGAACGATCCCAATGGGAACAAGTCTTCATGACCATTGAGTCAGTAGCGGCGCAAGGAATACCCCGACAGCAGGGCAAAGCCCCCGACGAGTTGGGCAAGTTTAATTTTGAGGTGGGCGTGTCCCCGGTTTTCAGTCTTACGAGCAAAAAAAAACGTTATTTGCCATGTTTTTTGAGGTTTTTAGCCTGCGTCTGTCCCTTGCCGTTACCATACAAAACCGCCGACGAAACCTTTAGCCCCCGCCCCCCACTGCATTGGGTCATCACACTGAAAAATTCCAATCACCGTCAAAAGGAACCAAATGTAAACAATTCTTAATAACCCTTGGGGGATCACACTGATATTTTCAAATCACAACGAGAAAGATCCAACTCTTTCTCTTTATAAGTTATTTTGGGGAATCATACTGAAATATTCCAATCACCACCATAAGAACCAACTGGAAACAAAGTCTTTGAACTTAATGGGTTATCTTTGGACCATCATACTGAGATAATATAAACAACAGAAGGACACCAAAGGAAACAAGTCTTCCTCTGAATGGAGTTATCTTTTGGTATATCACTCGATACTAATGATATTTTCATCAAATTGTATTTTATATTTTTCCAGAGGGTCTAGGAATGTTTTAATCAACTAACAGCTGACTCTAAGAAGTAAATAGCATAACACAACACAGCACAAAACAACGCTACGTCACAAAACAACACACCACACCATAACATAAAAGCTGTTTTGCTTATATAGAGGGTGTGGTGATCGGTTCTAGTTTCACCCAAGGAAGACGAATAAACAGAAGGAACTATCGTGTTGCAGTCAGGGCAGCTACGTCCATTCCGGATACCTATTATTGATTGATGATTAATACCTGATATGTTCTTAGCAGTACTTTCTGTTCGTTCCTTTGCATGTACATTCACACGGGTAAATTGATTATCTGAGTTTCTTTTTCTTTAGGTTATGCTCTGGGCTGATGGAGGTAGATTCAGTAGAAACACGCTGATTGGTGAGACCCTCATTTGGCTGGACAACGTCGATATGTCAGAAGGGAAGGTCACGGCTTGGTATAGACTGTTCGCACCTACGTCACCACGGACACCATAGGCTAGACAACGCCGACATGTCAGAAGGGAAGGTCACGGCTTGGTATAGACTGTTCGCACCTACGTCACAGCGAACACCATAAGGTCATATTCAGATGGGCAAATGTGGTCGGTGCATAAGGTTGATTGGCAAGATTTTTATCTGGGTAAAAAATCTTTGATATGTCAGGATTTAAGATTATAACTTGATATGGAATGTTAGCACCTACGTCACAATGAACGCCAAAGGGTCAAGTTCGAATGGGCCACATTCATCGTGCGTAATGGTTATTGAGGAGACTATCATCTGGCTAGATAACGTTGATATGTCAGATGGAGAGGACATCAGATGAATGCTTCAATAACGCCGTGATCAGTGGTTCAGATGGGCAAAATTGATCGTACATAATGTTCATCGTAGAGATCTGCAGCTAGCTTGAATGTTGATATATGTTAAAAGTTGGTACATACGGTTTGCATCTACGTCAACACGTTGGATGTAGAGTCTGTCCAGATGGGCAATAGTGATATCCAGAACAACGTTTATCAATACTTTTTGGGCAATATTTCGTTAATATGGGTGGATCGTTATTGCTTGTCGTCGTTCAGGAACCTACATTCGGTTTTCTAAACCCATTTGGTGGTTGATACATCAATGGCTTTAAGAAACTAAATTGGCAGTTTTAGTGCGATTATTCACCGAGGGTGTAGGTTGTGACTTCGTTTTCCATTGTTCTTGGTTTTGGTATTTCATAACACAAACACAATAAATACGGTACTTCGCCCATTGCGTGAAAAATATTTTTAAATCAATGTATTAATTAATTTAATTGTTTTCTTTTAATTCTTGATATTGAAACTAATGCCTAAAAGTTGTCGCAACGCACGTAAACTGAAATAATTATGTTTATTTAGTTATTAATCTTCTTTAATGGAATTTTTTTATATTTAAAAAGAATAAAATCAGACGGTCTCCAAATAGAGTGAATGTTGACCCCTATAAATGAGTAAATTTATACAAGTATTAAAAAAAAGTACTAGTAAATCTTCCAGAAAATTTGACTGATAGTACTCTAAAATGACGTTTTTATAGATTAAAAAACACTAATGAAGGAAAAAAAAAACTTTAAATACAGTGCTGTTTATAAAATCGACGGATAAAGACGGTACTGTTTATTATAGTAACTGAAAAGGGTGATTTGATGAACTATGACCTCTAATTATGAGTAAATAATAATCGGTGCTTTTTATTATAAACGCCATGTCTATCGATACGGTGCATTTCTTCCGTTTGCTAAAGATACGGCAAATTGGATGGTCGAAGAAATGTCGAAACTGGCGTAAGGTCGTCGTTCAATTTGTGTACGTAAGCCTCTCTCTTAGAAGTGAGAAATTGTATTACGTCGTGCCGGTATTTACTACGTGCCTTTAGCAAAAGGAAAATTTAGGATACGGTAGCGTATCCCTAGCCATGGCGTTTTATAAACGTAATATTACACGCAATACATTTTATACTAATTATTATTATATAAATATATTAACAGCCAAACATACGCTATGGTGTTCATATCTATTTATTCACTATTGTATTCATATAACTCTAAATGTTAACTAAAATATGGGTCTACATAGGTCAATAAGCGGATAAAACGCTAAAAATCAATTGTTAAATATATTCCTGTAGAGTACACAAATGCTAAAATTACCTCTCAATATATGTCATAGTGATTTAGAAAGTAGAGTATTAGGTCTATACATAATAGAAACATAGTTGCTTGTGTTAGAAAGTTATTTATAGAGCCAGACACGCAGGTAAAACAAGCAGGTATAAAAATACTAATTATTTTTATACCCCTTGCTTAGTCTAGCATAGATATAGTATTTAACAATTTTTCTCTGGTGCTATAAGAACGTTGTTGGTAATCAATAGCGATTTCAGCCATGTACCTATGCACGTAAAGTACTTTTACAGTTGACAACGGTGTCTCTTCAATAAGAAATTAGATACTTATTTAAACTTGTTTGACATAATTTTTGTCTTTAACTTTAAATTACGTTAAGCCATGTAAAATGAATGTAGTCTATAGATTATCAAAATCGGACATTATAACTGAAGTTATGGGATACATTTTACTACAATTTCCCTTTTATTTGTTTATATTTCCTGTTGTTTATTTGCTTATTTCTCAATAACTCCATGAGTGACAACTTGGTGGTTTTCCATGACTAGCCTCATATGATATATGGATAATATGAACACCTCGACCAGGACGTTAAAAACAACACGATCCAAACGTATGAGTACAAAACCAATTATTTTAAGTCAGTAATAAAATTAAAACCAGATATGTTAAAGAAAAAATATGTTAGTAGTGTATGTACATTAAAGAGTAGGGGACTTTTTCTTTGCTTCATCCTGTAGTCATTGTTTTCTTACCGTAAGATCTGGGAAGAAAGGTGTGACCTCAAATTGTTTGTCGATTACTTATATTTGCAATGAACATCATGAATATAATTTGATGTAGTTTTAACGGGAAAATACAAACAAGAGTTTACATATTTTACACAGCTGCAATATCAATATTAAAAATATAAATATAAATAAATAGACTTATTACCCTAATGTGCTACTATACAAAAACACTGGCATCTATGCTTAAAACAGTAACAGTTTTTAACCTGAAATATTAGTTGCATATTATCCAGGAAAGTTTATTACCAATTATTTAGGTATAACAATTGTAGATTACCTACATATTATACACAATAGTGGAGTATTTTACGGTGTGGTGCAACTATTGTAAGAAAATGACAGACAGCGAACAAGAAAAACACACAGCCTGGAGGCAACGACCCTGGACTAAACTTGACAGACACAATCAGAAATACGACAATGTTTTCTATTCGATATAATAGTACGCATACACATAATTTTTTATATGTAGGCCTTAGAAAATCGTTCTTTTTTTAAACCGGGGGCCGTTCGGGGAATTTCGGTAGGCTCACATAGTACAGTAAATTATAGGTAGGTTAGAATATGGATGTGTGTTTTAATTTATAATAAGCAAACACTCGAACCCTCTTATAATGAGAGATTTTGCTACGAAAATTGGGAAAAACCGATATATGCTATCTTAATTGTTTAATCGATTACATATTGCATGGTTTACAATGTAGCTTCTTATTATTTTCTCTTTTTTATTTGATGTTGAAAGCGTAAATGTAAATAATACATTGCTGCAATTACTGGATTACTTACAACCTATAAATATATAAACTATGGATGATTGTAAATTTAAAATGTATATTTAATTTATATGAACATTTATTATAATTAAGAACACCTGAATATAATTTTGAATTCTACTTTAATGATAATGTTTGAATGTATTGGAATAGTTTATGGCCAAAGAGCATACCTTATATTACTTTTTGTGCAATAGTTCTGTAGATACTAGCCGTATAATTTTATATGCAGAATGTGCAATTTATTTATAGGTTTGGAGCCGAGTACATTCACTTATAAGATAGTGTAATAATTTAAGTTAATTACATAGCAAATTTTCTGAGCAAAATTAATTTGACTACCTATTTTTAGTGGAATTAAAGAACCCATTGGCCCATTGTGTATGAGTGTGGGTGGGAGTGTGGCTGGCATCATAGCACGGGAGAGAGGAGGAATGGCACTCAAGCCTGACTTCCTCACACACAACTTCTGTTCCTACCGCACGCCAATTTTGGAATTAATAAAATGAAATGAATAAATGGCGTATGCATTACATAACATAATGAATGTTTTTGTATTTTATTTAATGTTAATTTATATAAAAATGCAGTATACAGGTACAATTTCACGAACATTGATGGAACTCAAGAATAAAATTGATTTCAACTAAATACATTTGCTTGCGTGTATGTTGTTTTTGAAAAAGAACGAAGTTAAGAAAAGAGAAAATTGACATGGAAATTGCAAGATTGAAGTGCATATTATGTTTTCCGTACTTAAGGAATATCAAAGTCCAATGACCGAGTGGGGACGCCGGCCAGAGAGTGGGTCGGCTGCGACAACCACCACTCCCCCACTTTCCTTCAAAAAAAGAAATTTGTCGCAATTAATTAACACGTAAAAGCCAATGAGCACATTGAACTAAACTAAATAAATATATTATATTAATAAATAATACGCCTAATTAATAAAAAAAAAATTACACATTGACAAAACGTCATGGACGGATCTGAGTGGGGTGGGGGAGGGGGTGTGGTCGGGTAAATAGGGTGGCTAACCACCCCCTTCATTTAAAGAGAAAGAAATATCGTGACCAAAGTAAGATAAAATTCTCTTTAATGTTGATGTGCCATTTTTTTGTTAAACATAATATAATCCGCTCTAATTAGGTCTGAGAATGACATTTCCGAGCATTGAGAAATTCCAAATTATGAAAAAAAAATCTAATCCTCATCCCCAACTATGGTGGGGTTGGGATTATTTTTGCCGAACTAACTGTTTAAGTGTGCGAGAAGGCTGTGGGCCTTTGGAGTTTAAATGTATTAAAATGATTAAAAGTAGCTTAATTAAAATATATAAAGTTTTGTCATTTTTTGCGAATCATTTGAAAAATATTTTCACTGCATAAAATACCAGCACTGTACATATATCCACCGTTTGGGACCAAGGTTGATGAATATTCCTTTTTTCCAATAAGTAATATACAGTAGTCATGCTTCAATTTCATTGAATTTAGACACTGAAGTGTAGTTTAATATTTGATAGTGCCATCCATGCATCCACAGGAACTATATTTTAAAATGATGGAACCTCAATTCCAACCATAATGTACCATATTCTAATTTTTCAACACACCACCACCACCACCACCACCACCACCACCTGATCGGCAGGTGCCTAGCTGAGTTTTGAATCCGTAAGTTCCCCCTTCCAAAAATCCTCAATAATTCTCTACGTTTCTGTACTCAATGTAGGCCTAAGTATTTGCTGGTTCCATGTACAGTTTTGTCAACTTTAAGTCAAAACTCTATTTAGAAGCTATTTAAAAGTATTTAGCCACTAAGTTTTTTTTAACCTAGTGTTTGGAGGGGAGCCCGCTTACTCCACCCCATCTAATCTCTCAAATTGTTGATGGGTTTCAGGCAACCCACCGTCCCTCCACATGTCAAAATATCTCTATACCTAAGTGTCAAACTCTCTTTTCTAGCGATACCTGCCTATATATGGAACCCACTAAATTTGCACGTTTTGGTGTCTCCTGACCCTCTTTTCAACAAACTCACCATGCTTCTACTTTCAATGTCGAAAGGTGTCATTTTCTAATACTCGTAATTATAAGATTGTCTCATCCTAACCCAACCATGATCTGGCTGAGGTTAGTGATTGTTTCGCACTTTAGCCCAGTCAAGATGTGACTGAGATGATTTATATTTCTAGACATGCCTGAATCGTGTCATGACTATTTGAAGTTTTTAAAGAGCATCTAATGGTACCATATTTTAAATCTTGGTGGTATTCCTTTTGGTAGGCAAAAACTCATAAAGCCTCACTACATGGGATCTAAGCTGCTAATTGATTATGCTGGAGCACGAGTGAATTAGCGTACTCACGGAAAACGCCAGAGCAGGTGCGGGTCCAAGAGTGGGAGTGGGGGTGTTGTACCCAGCCACTTTCAACTTGAGAGAATATTGTTTATACCTATTTTTGCAATGAAATGGACCCTTTACCGAGCAGTGCCATTGTCGGCCCAAGCTTCTGAACTAGGAATTTGACTCCCGCTTCTTGAAAAATCGTGCCGGCATCTATGCCGAGCAATTAAAGCCAAGGGACTTGGGAACCATGAGGAAACAAAGACACAAATTCAAATCCCGCTCACTAAATATCCATATTCTGGTGGGTGAACACCTTATCAAATACGGACTAGGATATTAAACCATAGTCACAAGTGTACTGGTAGGCGTATACTGGCCCATAGGACACTTTATGTGGGAGTATAATTCATTGAATGTGTTAAGCCACGTGTGTTCTGACCTCAGCGAACAACAACAACCAACAACCGCTTATTTCATTTCATTCTTTATTTCGGAATTTCATGTCCATATCTATCATCGGCCTGAGCCAAAAAAAAAATAATAAAAGACAAAGATTCCTAACAACTATACATAATTTATCTCAATAGAAATAAATAGTAAATTACAGCTAAATAACGAGAAATATTGTAGATTTATACATAAAAAATACTTCTCCATCTGTTATAGATCTTAGAATCTAACAGCATACCTTTGCAAACACATGCAACAAAAATATTGTTACTATTCAGCATACGCTGCTTGAAGCTGTAAACTGATTTTCGCAAATATTCATTAAAAGATGGAACTCCGTGATTGACAAATATCATGCTAGCACTACTGTTTCTAGAAACATTCAAAATTCCACGCAAATCATTGTTGCAGAATACATTAAGAGATCTAATGTTCTTTTGTCGGTAATCACACCATAATGCAGCACAATACAAATTGATACAGTATGATCGGAAAAGACAGCATTTAACCTCTTTAGAGCATTTCATAAATTTACGATTAAGAGAGTTGCTTCTTATACACAAAGATCAATGCTGTCTTTGAATATCAGTCTCATCACTACTATTACATGTAAGAATATGACCAAGATAAGTACCTTTCTCAAGATATACAAATACAAGTTCTTTACAAAACAGTTTCGTTACAGATTTACCTTCTAATTTACATAAACGAGGACAAAATCGCATACAAAACGATTTCTTGTCATTAAATAAAACATACTCTTTAGCAAAACCTTCACAGACATGTACCAGTTGCTTGAGACCTGCAACCGAGGGAACAAGCAAAACAAGATCATCAGCGTAACTAAGATGATTTAAACTAATATTAGCACATTGACAACCCTGATTAAAACTACTTAACTTGGAATTAAGTTTACCAATATAAATGTTGTATAGAAGAAATAATAGATTAACCCCGCCCTGTCGAACTCCATTAGAAACTTTAAACGAGGTATAGATAGAATTACCCCAACGAATCACAAAACTTTGGTTTTCATACCACGATTTAATCAGTTTGACAACACAACGATCAGTACCACTCTCAATAAGCTCTTTATAAAGAGACCAGTGATTCACCCGATCAAAAGCTTTGCTGGCGTCAAGAAAACAAGCAAATACAGGGCTCCCGTTCCTATTATAGTAATCTATGACATGCTTAAGAACAAATATACATGCATCGGTAGAATGCTTGGCTTTAAAAGCAAATTGATAATCACTAGATTCCAGTGTTTTACCACAAACACTTATTACAATCGATTCAAACACCTTAGATAATACAGGTGCTAAAGCAATAGGCCTATAACTCTTCTTATTGGTAATATCTTCTGATTTAGTCTTAACAATCGGAACAAGAATTACTTTTAACAGTTCTTCATTTACATGACTATGAATCAGCATAGCATTGAAGCATATACTCAAAAGTTCACTGAGCTGCTTACTAGCATACTTAAGATGTTCTCCACATAATCCATCAAAGCCAGGGGATTTTCCCATGGATAGTTTATTTATGCAATTTAAAACAAGACAGGGAGCAACATTACCATTCATGGATGAGCAGTATTCTAATGCCTCATCCACGAACATTTTATTTTCCGTGTTGTCCACACAGTTAAAAAAAAATTCATAATGTTTACCCCAATGGTTACATTTGTTATTCTCACCACTAACGTTATCAATAACTTCAGATACATTAGTTCTTGAGTCATTATTACATTTAATGCCTTCCCAAAAACCATGGTAATCCTTTTCACTAAGTGACTGAGCCAGCTTATCAGCCCTAAGTTGTTCCTTATTATTTTTACACGTGCGCAACGCTAACTTAAAACGAGATCGAGATATTCTCATTGGGTGGAACAGTGGCCCCTCTCTAGGTTTACCATTGGTTCTCCAAAGTAAGAAGGCTTCACGATCAACAGAATGAAGAACAGAATCATTCCAACCCGGTACAATATTATATGATCTAGATTTAGAAGGTTTTAGGCAATTACTAGACGCACATTTAAGACAAGTAACAATATTGTTGTAAAGGACATCAATAGAAAGACGATGACGTTCATTTTTACAATTAACATTATTACAAGATAACAAGTCTGGACATATTTTAACATTACTAAGCAGAGATTCAGTAAATGAAGAATATGAATCAATATCATTAGCGTTTACGTTAGCCCAATTTACATATTCATTTTTAGATTTACTTTCCTTATCAGGAGATTTAAATTGTTGTAAAGTAATAAAATATTCAAACAATAATGGGAAAATGATCAGATCCTAGAACATAATACACTATACATCATACCTTGGTTACACATACATTAGCTCATGTAAACAATAATAATACAAAACTTTATACTGTACTTACTCTGATTATTGTTCGGTCAACAATAGGTAAGGGGATCATTCGGCCTGATGATGCGATGAATCGTGATACGTAGCTAGCTCTTAATCACAGTAAGTCCAGTAGAAAAGCTTCACATAGACTAAAACATGAACGGGACTAAAGTAATGTTCATTATATTTTTCATTCATTTATTGGACAACAATCGGTCAAATGTATGTATCTCATTTGAGATCCGATGGCCACCATTTTTACACGGTAGAGAATATATCTTTGTATCTTCGACTATGCCGACTGATCTTACACCAATTATTGCTATTGGGTAGATCTAAATAGACACACCGAGATAGTTAGAATTTTATCCAGTGTCTACTAGAATTAACAACTATTATTGCCTGTTTGACAACATTCTAACAAATGAAATTTGCATACATCTGGCCAAACAATATAAAAACCTACGTTTTGGCTATACGGTTATCATTACTGGTTTTGCCCTAAAACATTACCGACGAAGGGTAGACCCAGAAACGGATCCGTCTGCAGATGAGCGCTTAATCCTAGTGGCTATTTGATTGATTTTTTCCGATCTTAGTGGGATTTTGTCTACTGTTACGTTTAACATATTTATTAAATTTTGCATTATATGGCCGCCTTTCGTTTTTATTGACTTTCCCAATTCCGTTTATCTATATCATATTTTATGTATCTGATTTGAGATCCGATGGCCACCATTTTTGCACGGAAGAGATTGTATCTTTGTATCTTCGACTATGCCGACTGATCTTACACCAATTAGTGCTATTGGGTAGATCTAAATAGAAACACAGAGATAGTTAGAATTTTATCCAGTGTCTACTAGAATTAACAACTATTATTGCCTGTTGACAAAATTCTAACAAAGGCATGTATAGCATTCCCTGAAATTTGCATATGTCTGGCCAAGAATATAAAAACCTACATTTTGGCTATGCGGTTATCATTACTGGTTTTGCCCTAAAGCTGTACCGACGAAGGGTGGACCCAGAAACGGATCTGCCTGCAGATGAGGGCTTCTCTACTGTTACGTTTAATATAATTATTTATTAAATTTTGAATTATATTGCCGCCTTTCGTTTTTATTGTCTTGGCCAATTCCGTTTATCTATATCATATTTTATGTATCTTATTTGGTTTCCGATGGTCCCCATTTTTGCACGGTAGAGGTTGTATCTTTGTATCTTCGACTATGTCGACTGATCTTACACTAATTAGTGCTATTGGGTAGATCTAAATAGACGCACAGAGATAGATAAAATTTTATCCAGTGTCTACTTGAATTAACAACTATTATTCAACTATTATTGCCTGTTGACAAAATTCTAACAAAGGCATGTATAGCAATCCCTGAAATTTGCATATATCTGGCCAACGGTATAAAAACCTACGTTTTGGCTATACGGTTATCATTACTGGTTTTGCCCTAAAGCTGTACCGACGAAGGGTAGAACTAGAAACGGATCCGTCTGTAGATGAGGGCTTAATACTGGTGGCTATTTGACTGATTTTTTCCGATCTTAGTGGGATTTTCTCTACTGTTACGTTTAACATATTTATTAAATTTTGCATTATATGGCCGCCTTTCTTTTTTATTGGCTTGCCAATTCCGTTTATCTATATCATATTTTTTGTATTTCATTTGAGATCCGATGGCCACCATTTTTGCACGGTAGAGATTGCTATCTTTGTATCCTGGACTATGTCGACTGATCTTACACCAATTAGTGCTATTGGGTAGATCTAAATAGACACACAGAGATAATTAGAATTTTATCCAGTGTCTACTAGAATTAACAACTATTATTGCCAGTTGAAAAAATTCTAACAAAGGCATGTATAGCATTCCGTGAAATTTCCATCTGGCCAACGGTATAAAAACCTACGTTTTGGCTGATTTTGATTGAATTTTTTTTCCGATCTTAGTCGTATTTTCTCTCTACTGCTACGTTTAACACGCACACACACACACCCACACACACACACCCACACACACACACATATATATATATATATATAAATATATATTTAAAACGTAACAGTGGGGAAAATCCGATCAAGATTGATAAAATATAAA
>JAOTQE010115377.1:0-12935 GCA_025631205.1 Nesometra sesokonis
ATGGCGGCCATTTTTAAAATGGCTGCCAAACCCCCGCCCACATGAAATAAAAAATGTACCAAATACTTTTTTGGTTTGCCGGGGTGTACTCTACAACATACTAAAGTTTTATGAAATATAGAAAAAAAAAATGCAAACACCAAAAAAGTGACAAATTTGACTGGACTATGTGGCATCTGTGTCTACTTATTAAACTCAAATTTTGTTATTTTAAGGGTTTGGATTTCATTTAAATACAGATACTAGACAATAACGAAAGGCTAAAATGATGAAAAGTAGAGTGTAAAAAACATTGCAAATACAATAATATCTTATTTGATTTCACTTCATTTTCCCCAATTCATACCATTGTTTATACATATTACAATATATTATTAAACAATAACACCCTGACCCTGAAGATGGCAACTACCATCTTTTAGACAAATTTTTAATTTATAAATTCCTAATATTGCCTCTTCTTTCAGTATTTTTCAAATTAATTCACGTAGCTTAATTAATCATTATAATGAAATTACTGATTTATTGAACTCATTAGACCATCAATTCTCTGCTATATGTTTTTCTGAAACTTTTTTCAATAATAACAAAACTTTTTTTTCTTTATATGATATTCCAGGTTACACATTGCTACATTCTTCCAGAACCAGGAGAGTGGGAGGCGGAGTCGCAATATATCTGGACCAGCATTTCCATCACATAGGTCGTAAATATCTTTCAAATTTAATTTCTTCTAATTCTGAATCCATTTTTACTGAAATAACGGCTGAGCCAAAGAATATTATTTTAGGTACTATTTATCGACCTCCTGATTCTTCACTTCCTACTTTTAACTCTGATATGACTTCTCTTTTGGATTCATTATCTAATGAATATAAAATTGCTTATATTACAGGAGACTTTAATGTTGATCTTCTCAAGTATAGCAAGCACAATCAATCTTCTGAGTTTCTTGGCAATATGTTTAATTTTAACTTTTATCCTTTAATTCATAGACCTAATCGAATAACAACTAAAACTGCCATTCTTATCGACAATATATTTACCAACAGTATACAATCCAAAATATCTACACGCATTCTATACTCTGACATTTCCGACCACTTTCCGATTTACTCCATTATTCATTTGAACTCTTCTCTTTCTTCCATTGATAGTAATAGCAGTACAAAATATTTTACAACTAGGAAAATTAATAACTATACAATATCATCTCTTATTAACCATCTTCATGCTACTGATTAGACTGATGTTTATAATGTTGACAATCCAAATGAAGCTTACAATCTATGTTTTAACAAATTTCAAAACATTTATGATACTTATATTAAAAAAGTTAAAAAGAAAGAAACATTCACAAGGAAAAAAGACCTTGGATAACCAATGGCATAATCAAATCAATCGACATAAGAAACAAACTTTACAAACAATTTATTAAAACAAACAACAAACCTGATAGAGATAAGTACATCGCTTACAGAAACAAACTAACCAATATATTAAAAAACTGGCGTAAAACATATTATAATAACAAATTTAACTCCAACAAAAATAATGTGTTTAAAACCTGGCAAGTCATTGATAGTGTACTTTGTCGCAATAAAAAAAAACATTTCCATCTCTATTTATACTAAACGGCAATATAACTGATCCCGATCATTTCACAAACATTTAATGAATATTTTGTTAACATCGGTCCAAACACTGCAAAAAACATACACTCAACTAACATTCATTTTTCTTCTTTTCTTAATGAACGCTTTCCCGAATCATTTTTTCTTAATCCTATTTCCGAATATAAAATTATTAACGTTATAAAAAGTTTAAAAAACAATAAAAGTTCTGGAAGCGATGAAATTTCGAACAATGTCATTAAAAACATACCACATTTAATTGCAAAACCATTATCGTATATTTTCAACCTTTTGTTTTTCAAAAGGAATGATTCCTGATATTCTAATTTTTTTTTTATTTTTGTAATATTGAATGAACCCTCAACGAGCGGTGGAGAACACCACTTCCCACATTGTAATGCTGCTTGGAAATCCTTTGCCAAGATGGATGGCGCTATTTGTATATTTTGTTTAGGGAAAAGTACGGTGTCTGCCATTGGCTAGAAAATCACATCCCAAACGATGAGACCAATCACACTTTGTAGAGAAATGTTTTCGAATTGCTTATAGTGAATATAATACATGAACGCTTGCAACATTTGTAGAACGAAATGCACAAAAGCCCAGTTCAAAATTCTTTCTAAAGTTATACCGAATTTAATCGCAAACCCTTTAGTAGTTTAGGAGCATTTCGTCAACAAAATTGTTGCCACTTGCTTTATAGTGTGATGTCTTCGTGTTTCCTACGCGATGTCAATACAACCTACGTGTCTTTAGAAACGTTATATTCACTCTGAAAATAGTAGTTTTTCAACATATGCAAACATAATGTGATACATTTTTAAATAATTTGTAAATGTGGAAAGGTGTCTCAATAATTATCCTTTCATTTTCTGTCTGACGATCTGTCTATTATGCATGTTTAAACAACTATTAAATATTAGGACTTTTCGAGTGTCTTCTGTACATACCTTTTTAATAACCTACATTGTATTGTAGCCTCTACGACTCAGAAGCTGCAAGGTTAGCTTCCGAATTGTTTGTGTGCGATCAGTTTCGCCTGTGTCTTTCTTTTTGAATCACCGTGGCGAAATAATGTAATATATTTTTAAGAGGCTGCCCTTTATTTGCTTATGAATTTATGCAACGTTAAAATGTTTGTTTTAATTGGCTGCATAGTTCAGATAAGCAAGAAATTGAACCCAAACCACATATCTTCCTACCCCGTTTATCGCGATTAACTGTCGGTTCAACTGTGTAAAATGTTAACATTACTTACAAGTATCATAAACTTCAACTTCACATAGTGTCAGATAATTGTTTACGTTTACGCTAACGTAACGTCCATGAAGGCCGTCGTCACCGTTACATACTCTGGATGGCATAGGTACATCAGTTATATCTTCCATCATAAATGCTGGACCACATTCGCCGTTGGACATCACGTCTTCGTTGTCGCCTACACGAACTTGAGCATTATTTAATCGATCAGAGCAGCAGTCTGGAGTAAAGAGTGTAGATTACTTTGAAAACAATAAGCCTCTTGACAGTTTCTACTGCGCATGCCCGTAACTAAGATCAAAGCAACACTAACTTCCAACCAACCAACCAACCGAGATTAACGGTTCTTCATCTTTGTATTAATTTGACTTGCTTTCCCCTTTATAACGCATATGCGCAGTTGAAATCGTGAATTGGCTTTAACCTCCCATGAGCTGTTCTATACACAAAATCAACACGTTTAAAAAAAACCTTGAAAGGTGATTTAGACTAATCAGGTAGTGAAAATGAATTTCACTTATGGGACTGTTGATTTTTTCCCAATTTTTTAAAGGCCGCCAAAAACAAATGTTCTTTTATAAATGCACTTCATCTATGTAACCACTGATTGTAGAAACGTTGTTTTGGTGTCAAATTGTTCAGAATATACATAATTTATTTCTATTTAATCGAGCATTTAAAAAATGACCAGAAGTAACATCTTTGACCTGTTTTGAATGAATGTTGTATACAAATTTGTATATTATGTAACAAACATTTTTCCGCAAAAAAATAGACAATAAAACTTTAGGTGAAACATATTTTTCTTCTACGCGAAAGCAATTAGATGCTTGAGTATCCTAACCATTTCACCATTTTACTGTATACTAGTTTTGATCAAAGAGGTGGATTATTATAAACTACAAAATGATGAAAAATATTTACCTGCTCGGTTCTTGATTCTTACATATCTAACTGTTAATGATTGTCCCAAATCAACTCTCCACCAGCTTGGGTTGTCGTTTTCTGGGGAATAACAACAATAGTTAGATTAAATTTTAAGAGTGAGCTTTTGCTATATTTTGTAATGTCTATCAAGTTGTCTGGCTTTACGATGTCATGACAATTTATAATCATAAAGGTTGCAGAATTCACATAGTTGAAGAAATCATGAGGCCTCCACAAAATAAAGAAAGTAAAAATATTAAGACTTCAAAGAAAATAAGACAAATACTATATATTTAATATGAGGCTAGTCATCCAAAAACCATCAAGTTGTCACACAGGAAGTTATTGAGAAATAAGCCAATAAACAAGGAAATATAAACAAATACAAATGAAATTTTTGTATAATTTGTTCAATAACTTCAGTTATACATGTCAGATTTTGATAATTGACCCCTCATTTTAAAGCTTACGAAGAGTATAAGATGGTTTTAACAACTCAATTTCAATTTTCCTACAACTTGGTGGTTTTGCTGTGTCATCCCTCATATAAAATCTTACATTGTACAAATAAAATAGAAACAATCATTATACCTTCATAAATGAGTGTATTTATGTACTAAAATGTGATTTCCACATCCACACATCAACAATAATAACCACAATATTGTTACTACAATTTACTTGTCTTCTCTCATTATGGAGCTTATGGTCATTTTTTTAAAGTAAGTGGGCACCGAGTCCCCAGACTACATGGGACTATTTACACCAATTAACGAAAGCATAATGTTTTTTAAAGGTTGGGCTGTGGATTTGCAAACAAATTATCCAAAATTTATGTTGTAAGTTTTTCGTAGAAAACTTAAGTGTGTTATCAATTGTGTACCATATAGTTTTAAATGATACAGCAATAAAAAGTATAAAATACCCCACAATCTTTAGGAGTACATTGATGAATTTATTCTTTTAAACAAATTAACAAAGTTAACAAAATAATGTATATCGGATTCGGTGGAAATTTTTATACCAATCTCTGCTCTACTGACCAAATGGTCCAAGCCTATTAAGTTGAAATAATTTGTAATTATTGCAACTTAATATTGTGCAGCCCATTCCATTGCTATACTGACAGTCGATTCCATTGGCCGTAAAAAAAACTTTACATGCCATATCATGAGCAGACAAAACAGGGTAAAACCAACAGCCTCACCAGAATTTTGCTCTTGGGGAGGCTAATTTAAAATTTAAAAAACAGCCAAAAAATAGATAATGTGCTACCTACGAGTATGGGTGCAGGTTCTTTCACTGTATCGTCCACTATAAGAGCCATCTACTGCTCTATTCGGATTCCCATTCCAGCCACTTGAACTCTGAGAAGTAGGTCGCCCAAACGACAACAAACCTGAAATCGGTGATAAATATTTAAATAGGACTACTTTCATTTCATTTATGTATGTATTAATCAGATAATCTACGAACCAAAAACTTTGTCTCAAGACATACCAACAGTTAGTGGCCAGTTAAATTTAAAGCATCATCGGGTTAATGGCACGTGGAAAACAAACTACAGTATAAAGTACATGTCAGGCGATGACTTTAAAATGAGTATATTATTCAAATATTATTGTTTTCATTACTATTCTATGGCTTCACTGTTTTGGTCTAAAGAGTGTAATGTATTTTTTAGATCAATGCATTACTAATTATAAATGTGATGCATCTCTTTTGTGTGTACATTCGCTGAGATTGAGTGAAATCTCTGAAATTAATAATTACTCCAAGATTAATGGATTTCAAACATTCTTATTCTGAAATCTAGAATCGGCACAGAAGAGGTATCTTCTGTGGTTTTGATCTTATTTGCAAGCTGGAAATAACGTTGAACATTCAAATTCAAATTGTAAATTATAGTCACATTTTACTGCCAACATCATGGGAAGGCTTATATTCCACATATTGAGGACTCTATGATCAAATGATACCTGCTGGAAGCTTATTGAAGAGAGAAGGAAAGCCAAACAAAGGAAAATGTATGGAACAGAATATCAAGAAGCCTGTAGAAAGGTTAGGAAAGCTATGCATGTGGCAAAATGGAAGTGGTATAAAGAAAGGTTGCAAGAAGCCGAGGATGCCCAGCAGACAGGAGACTCAAACACTATTTATAAAGCAGTGAAAAAGATCTGCAGGAAAAAAGACAACAGACCTGGGATAGAAATAAAGGACGAAGATCGAAGTAAGCTTTGCAGTATGGATGACATCTTTTCAAGAGAAAACATCAAAAGTCTTGGAAAGTGAGATTGTTGCTGCATTGAAGAGGCTCAGAACGTCAAAAGCAGTTGGTTTGGACGGCATACCAGCAGGAGCGTTAAAAGCAGGTGGGGAACAACTGTGAAAGTTATGAACAAAATAATTTGGAGGACTGGTATATGGCCAGAGCAATGGTTGATATCAGAGCTAATTACTCTGCCAAAAATTCCTGGAACACAAGACTGCACTAAATACAGGACCATCACCCTCATTAGCCATGCATACAAGAGTTTACTTGGAATCCTAACGACTGCAGCATTACATAGATTGCAGATGAGAAGTTTGCTTTTACAGTTGGGAAGGAACAGATGCCATGCTGACTGTAAAAACATAATTAACAAATCGGAAAACAAAGAATTATGACTTCTCCTCATACTCAAAGTATTTTGACTGGATCTTTCATGACGCCTTATGGGCAGTGATGGAAGAGTTTGGGTTTTCCACAACACCTTTCTTGAATCACACAAGAGGGAGACAGTGACACAGAGATCACGATTAGGTTAGGGATAACAAGAACCACATCAGATCTTGTGGAGCTATGGAAGGCCAATTGCTTGTGTCTAAGTCCAAATGTTAGGCTGACAAAGGCATTGAAGTGTTTTCTATTATGGTTGTGAAATTTGGACATTGAGAAAGAAAAAAAGATGTGGCTTTGGAGAAGAGCTCTGAGATTTAGATGGAGAGACCGGAGTGAAAAAAATGAATGGATCAGTAAAACAATTGGAGGACCAGAAAAAGGAGGACTTGTGGAAGAGAAAAAATAGTAAATATCAACATTGGAAAAGGTGAGGTGACAGCATGGTCCTGGCGACTATTGAGTGGGAGATATGTGGAAGACAGACGAGACGGTCTGCGTGGATAGACGTCAGATGTTGGACAACATGGTATGGTGAATGCAAGGAGATTGACGTTTCAGAGAAATGCCCACGGTTCTATTTAGGGATAAGGCATGCTGAATTGAACTGATAATCAAATAAAGATATATAATGAAAGAGTTTATACATTGCAAGGTTATGCTGAGTTTATATATTGCAATGGTATGGTGACTTTATATATTGCAAGGTTATACAGTACTCAGTTTAAACATTGTAAGGTTAATCTTATGATTTACCCCAATAACAATAGTATGTGACCTTAATTATTTATTTCCACAACACAGAAATACTGAACATCAATTTCTACTTCATACCTCACAACAAACTAATAAATCTCTCAGTCCATCCTAAAAATCATTTTCAAAAAGGAAAAAAGGAAAACAGATGCTAAGTGCATCAAGTGGACAATAAATCGTATTTTTACAAGATGACGGCACCAAAATTGACTGCAAAAATACTCAATAATCAACTTAAATCAATGGAAAATAAAGGAAACCATCAAGGTAAACCTGGAAATACAATGAAGAGAGATGACAGTGAACATGAGCTGCCAAAACTGTACAGTAGAAAGATGGCGTTATGACAGCATAGATTCATGGTGGACTCCAGTGCAACATGTCACCATGGTTCTGTGTTGTTAGCCAGGGAAAGTTTGAAAAAATATACGTAAGTTTAAATCAATGTTATATTTGTTTTATTTAATGAATCCAAAAGAAATTTAACAAGGTATGTAAAGAGATAAAAATTAATTTATTAACTAACCATTTTAATTCTGAATTTAATTTGCAGCAACATTTCTGGATGTGATTTGTAAATTTCAATGTTTTTTTTTTCATAAGAGAGATTAACAAGAGAAATAGATTTTTTGTAACAATTCTGAGCAATTACATAGGCCTAATTACCAGTTGGAGTTTCAGATCCTGTTTCCTCTGGTCTCGTCATATCTCCTGAAATTAAAAGAAATGTTTCATTTAGAATCAACAAGCATATCTACACTATTTCAGTGTGTATATTGGTCGCTCCGTTTAACATGTCATTTTTTTTGGGGGGGGGGGTTGTTAGTAATGTCTGATCTTGGCTTGTAGTAGTCAGTAAAGCACTCTATCGACCATAAGATTCATTACCAGTTAATATGTCTTTTTCAATTGGTCTCCTCCACCCATGCTATTTATAATGTTTGATTTTATAGTACGCTGATTCTTAACCCTAATTCCTTTTGATTATTTCCGGGACTTGAGTTCCGGGTGAATTGTGCCCCTCCAGCAAACAATATTGATATAAAGAACCAATTGACTTAGAAATTGGCAGATGTAAAGTCATGTAGAATAAGAAAAAAAAAGAATTTAAAAAAATCTCACCATTACTTTTCATTTTATTAATAATTAAAAACATGGCATCGGATAATGAATTACGTGAATGCTGTACAAACAATGTAAAGTGTTGTGTCGGTCGAGCAGTTATTAACCTCCGAAATCAGGTGTAGATGCACGTCGAACAACAGGTGGCCCGTAACCCCACCCTTCAATGGCATTAGGGTTAATGGTGTTTTCTGGTCTTGATAGCTTGTCTGTAGCGGAGTTATCAGTAATAAACAAGCTTAGTCTGGATTCTAGGAGTTTGAGTGTATGTTGATAATCAAGCGAAGCGTAACGTACATGGGGTACTATTATTTGGCAGTGCCTGAACGAGGACCGGTCTTAGGATTGTTATTTAGGGGCGGAGGCGGAGGGCTTAATTCGATTTTAGTTTTGACAAGCAATAAGCATATTAAACAAATGTTTATTTTCTGGTCAATCTTAGGGTGGGGCCTTAAGCCTAAACATGACTTGCACGATGACTCAAGAAGGTCAACATAACATATTGTCTAAAATTGCCAGAATATCGCGATACCGCTATGGTTTAATCAGATTGTGTTTTATAGCATTAGACTGATATATTCGTGTCTTGATTTTCTTCTGTTTTTGGAATATTAAAGAGGTAATGAAGATCAATGGTCTCGTTTCTTCAACTTATGAATGCTTACATTGTGGTATTCACTCCTTGATTAAACAAGCATTTGATTCTCAAAAAAGGGTGAAAGCTCCTGCAATCGATGGTATGAATTTTGAGTTTTTATGCACCTAACATTATTTTTGATATTCTAAAAATCTGATTTAATGCAATAGTTTTTTAGGCATTTCTCCAAAATAATGGGCAAACAGCTTAATTGTACCAAGGAGGTTTTATTTTAAAAAACCTCCTTGATTGTACCTATATTCAAAAAGGCGATAAGAGCCAACCAGAAAACGACAGTGGGTTACTGACACCGGTACTAGGAAAGATCACTTCAAGGTTAACTTAGTTCACTGAAAGTAACAATGTGTTACATGAAAAACTGTCGGTGTTATGAAAAGAACGTCGTACTGCATACAATATTTTTATTTGGATACCATTATTTCTAAATACCTTAAAAACTAGTAGAGATTTATATTTGCTTTATTGACCTTAGACGCACGTTGATTCCGATAACCATACATTTCTATTATGTAAATTAAAAGAGATCGGTGTATCTGGTGCAATGTTCGATAATATAAAATCTTTATCAAAATTTGTCAGCGCATATTAAAATTGCTAATAAAATTAATCACCCATTTGACTGTACATTGGTGTGCGACAGGGATCGCCACTTTCTTCTTAAATATTAATAATTACATTAACGATTTAACCATACTATTGAATAGAGTAAATGACAAGATTCAGATAGGGGATTGTCTTATAAATCATGTTCTATATGCTGATGACTTACCGTAGCTCTAGTCAGTTACACTGTTAAAGGTTTATAAAGATTAGTTAATAAAGTAGAAGAATTCTGTAACACATGTAATGGAAACTTATGGTGAATGTCAATAAATCAAAAGTTATTGTTTTTAAAAACGGAAGTAGATTAAGAAAAACTGGAAAGTAGTAAGAAAATATCATGCTAGTTGAAATGGAATCACATATTTTATATCAAGATTCTTCTAATTTTAATCTATGGCAGTGAAATTTGGGGGTTTTAACAAATAACTGTATGGATTGAAAATACTAATAGTCGGTTTTATAAATATGTATTAGAAGTAGGTAATAATGCACCAAATTGTGCTACTACTTCAGAACTAGAAAGATTCCCACATAAAATCAATTGTATCATATCAGTTATTAGATTTCGTTACCGGTAGATTACTTTTTGAATGTTATAAATACCAGTTAAAAAAAGTGAAAAGAAATGAGAATTGTTGGGTACAAAACGTTATGGTTATATTTAGATGCAGCAATCAGTTCATGATAACTTCATTTCTTAAACAATTTAAGTTAAGAATAAGTGATTCTGAAAAAATAAAATTGTAAATTCCGAAATTTACTGCATACTCTAAATTAAGAGTTTTTCTTTGTAAAAGCAAGAGATGAGTTTAAGTCATCATTTGAATAGTATTAATTGAAACTATAAGAGATTAATAAGTTACGTTTAGAGAAAACAGAACATGTAAATTATGCAAAAATAATATTTTGGAAGATGAATTTCATTTTGTTTTACAGTGTATACCTTATATAATGACTTGAGAAGAAAATATATTACACGTTTCATCTAGTTTATTCCCATCTATTAATAAAGTATGTATATTATTTTCAAACCCCAAATTTACAATCAATTTAGGAATGTATTTATAATTTGCATATGAAAAATGAAAATACTCTCTTGAGTTGCTTCATTAATTTACATTTTGCATTAGGACCAAAGGCCTAATGTACCATTTATTAGTGCTCTCCCAATTGAAAAATTTATACTGGTAAATTGTCCAAAAACCATGAATTTTTTCAGGCATGGCTTTTGAGTTAGTTTTGTCCCTACCCTAAATATCTACATAAATATGCCTATATGAGCATATATTCTCTGTAATACTAAAGGGAAAAATATATGAAAATTAATATGATATCATACATATTTTTCAGTAAATATACTATACTATAATGGTAAATTGTAATTTTTACCAATATATTTGATGACTAAAACCATACTCGTGAAAACACTGATTTATAAATAAATTTCCCCGTACGGGGAAGAAAGGTATATGTATGGTCTTTATTGTGAAAACGGTAAGAACCTTTCCCCAAAACTATTACTCAAAGGCCGTGTTTCAGCAGGAATTTCAGATTATCCGATAAAATATCATCCAATCAAAACCGGTGATTTGTTGGCGATTTCTTTTGTCCTCGCGTGGCACCCTGGTTGCACCGCGGTAAAATCCTCGCAAAAAGCACCAAAAGCAAAATCAAGGATGACCCCGTGTCAAAGGTAAAAAATTATCGCATTTAGGTCAATTATCGGGTAATTATCGGAATATTATCGGATAATTATCGGATAATTTTATTACGTCATAATAGGTTAAACACCCGTTTCTGCAGCACTTTTATCGGATAATTTTTATCGGGGTAATTTTTTCCTGCGGAAACACGGCCTAAATCAGAATCTATTATTTTCCTGTAGGCTCTAATATCTTTCCAAAGGTCTTTAGTTTCAAATTTCGCAATTTTTTGAGTCAGTTAGAATAGTCAATCTACTGGATCCCTTTTCAACTGCAATTTTCTTTTTAATAGTTGTTTCATTCTTTCATTGGACCACCTTTCATCATAAAAAATAAATAGACCTAGTTTATAAACAATAATCCCATACCGCTCCCCCACACTTCGACTTCACAAAGCGTCAGGTAGTTATTAGCAAGTGAGACACTGACATATCGACCATCAAGTGGTGGATCACACGACTTATCGATGACGGATGATGCAGATGCTTCTTCTGAACTGACTGACTCTCCACATTGTGCGTTGGTGCTCATACCCTCAGAATCCTCTCCAATACGAATCTCGGCACCAACTAATCGATCACGACAGCAATCTTTAATAAAACGAGATTTAATATTAAGTTATTAGGTTTATATCTGTATTAAGGATGGCATTCCAGTTGGAGAAAAATATGTTATTATATAGCCTGTTACAGCAAAAATTGTCTCCATGGCAACAGTATGTGCACAGTTTTATGCAAAAAAAAATTGGGCACAATTGTTGCTACCCGTACAAATTCTCGCTGGCATAAAATTGGGTGGTGGATTGTTACCAGCGCGATCAAATCAGTCCACATTATTGTTACTGTTATTATTGGAACCACATGACCATTTTTCTCAACAAAAACAACATAAATAATAAAATTATCATTAGGAAACATGGTTGAGATTTCAGATGTTGCTATTGCCTGATATATAAAGAGATTGGAAACCCCGTGTATTTCCTTTGTTTCTAACATCCTCTTATATCAGCACTCAGCTGGTCATTGTTATGTAAATGTAGTCACCGTAAGAAGTTACACAACTACTTTACGGGTACTACACATGCTCTGTTACAATTTATTCCAATAGTGACAAACACTGCTCATCCTCCGATACAAGGTATTCCAAAGTCAAGTTGCAAAATACAAAAAAACGTCATAGATTTTTTACCAAATTCTATTTGATACGCACCTCAGCATTTAAAATTAGTTTTATGTAACAGTTAAACTATTCAAAAGTGTAATCATTAGGTGTATTTTTATGGGATAACAAAATTTGTTATTTATTATCACTTTTTGTGGCAGAAGTTTTTTTTTATAAACTTTTAGTAATGCATAAAACCGCAGAGCATGTGCAGTATGTTACAGTTAATTCTTCCACTTCCTCACTCTGAACACATTAACAATGACTAGCAGAGTGCTGATATCAGAAACAAAGGGAAATGCACAGTGATTCCAATCTCTCCCTATACAGTAGTAGTCTCAGCTGTTATCTACAGTTGAACCACCCTGTGCGGGCATATGGCAAGCCGTTTTATCATTTACCTCTGAATTGCAGTTAACTTGAATGCATTACAGTTAACTGTAATTCATTTG